>CAHIKZ030003804.1:0-58667 GCA_903632075.3 Acanthosepion pharaonis
TAAATTTTGTTAATTTAAAAAAAAAAATTTAAAAAATATATAATACATAAATTTATCCCTTAAAATAATATAAATATTAATCAGATATTATAAAAATTTATTTACTCACTTTTATTGATTAAACATTAAATTATGTCACTTAGCATCATCCATAATTTATCTAGACTTTTCGATTTCATATACTTGCATATCTTGTGATTTTCTTCATAAACATTAAATTACGTCCTTAGCGTCATCCATAATTTATCTAGACTTTCGGTTATCATATATATATCGTTTTTGATTAAGCATTAAATTACATCACTTAGCATCATCCACTTATTTATCTTGACTTTTTCAGTTATCATATATGTATATCATGTGATTTTTATTCATTAAACATTAAATTATGTCATATCATCCATAATTTATCTAGGATTATTCTTGTCATGGTTATCTTCGGTTCTAAAAGAATCCATAGAGAAGTGTTATTTTATATATATGTTTATATATAATTATTTTTATATTTGCATATACTCTATCGCTGATATCGAGCACTTTTACCCATACATATAGCATACCTTAAATTTTATTTTTATCATATATATATATATATATATATATATATATATATATACATTTATTCAGGAATTTTGAAGCATTTTTATGAGTCATAACAGATTTAGTAATGACTGAATCATGTTTTTGAACCCATATAAAAAGCCAGGACTTAAAGGCTGATTTTCAAGTTGAGTGTGCCCTGCCTTACCCCAAAGGTTGGTTTAACAATCTTTCTGCCTCCATTTAGTTTTGTGCTGTACAAAGATGACCTGAGTAAATATCAAGACATAATAGATTCAGTGAACAACATTTCTATTATAGACAAGATTATTTTTATGTCTCTTTTTTTTAAACACATAAAAAATACGTTTAGAAGAGTTGAACAAGGGAAATATAATTTTGTAGCATATCAACAGTTTTGTAGTGCAAAATAACACAATTGCATTACTAAGTCATTTTCATATGCATAAATAAGAAAATAATGCTAAAGATGAACAATGTAAGATAGGGAGGTCAAGAGAGAATGAAGTAGGAATAAATCTATATGAGATAACAAAAAAGTGACCTGAAGTGTAAGGAGAGAGAAATGGAGATGAAGAGAGTGAGGGAAGGAGAGAGAAATGGAGATGAAGAGAGAGAGGGAAGGAGAGAGAAATGGAGATGAAGAGAGTGAGGGAGGGAGAGAGAAATGGAGATGAAGAGAGTGAGGGAGGGAGAGAAAAATGGAGATGAAGAGAGAGAGGGAAGGAGAGAGAAATGGAGATGAAGAGAGGAGGGAGGGGAGAGAAATGGAGATGAAGAGAGTGAGGGAAGGAGAGAGAAATGGAGATGAAGAGAGAGAGGGAAGGAGAGAGAAATGGAGATGAAGAGAGAGGGAGGGAGAGAGAAATGGAGATGAAGAGAGTGAGGGAGGGGAGAGAAATGGAGATGAAGAGAGTGAGGGAAGGAGAGAGAAATGGAGATGAAGAGAGTGAGGGAGGGAGA
This sequence comes from Acanthosepion pharaonis, assembly GCA_903632075.3. Classification (NCBI taxonomy): domain Eukaryota; kingdom Metazoa; phylum Mollusca; class Cephalopoda; order Sepiida; family Sepiidae; genus Acanthosepion; species Acanthosepion pharaonis. Next base: position 1,525 of record CAHIKZ030003804.1, read on the forward strand.
GAGAAATGGATAGACTGAAATACAAGATGAACTGAGAAGAAATAAACAAATGGAAATATAAATTGAAAATCATAGATACGAAGAGTAAGGTAGTCAGAAAGAAATCTGTAAATGAATTTATAATTTATTACATCAACAGACCTGTATTTATATATATATATATATATATATATATATATAATACTTGATTAGTGCAGTCAAACATTCTTTTGTTTAACCATAGTAATTGAAAAATGATTTTTTTATAGTTAATGATTAATTAAAAATATTCTAAAATTTAGAAATGGGTAACTATTTTGCTTGTCAATTTTGTTTATATTCAATTAATGTGTTTTCGATTAGTGCGTATGTTTTAATGTACACATTAGCCACAATAATCGAGGGATTATTACATATATATATATATATATATATATATATATATAATATAATCTATGGTGATATTAGCTATTTCCTTATAAAGAAACATTCAACATTAATTTTTCTCTTAAAACAATTTTTCAGAAAAATAGGTTTCTCATGTTCACTGTTATCCCTTTTTCCAGTATTGATGGGGGCTTCCTGACTAATGTTTTGTTTGGAATAGTGCAAAACTTTTAAATCTTCATTATGTTATTATTTTCCCATTGACTTACATGAGTTATCTATTTTTGTTGCTGCTGTTGCTGAAAGTGATGTAGTTTCTGTCACTTGGTAGAGTTCTGGGTTTGTGATTCTGTAGCACAAGTACATAAGGTTCAGAGAATATATATGTAGAGAAAGTGAAAGCTTTTTATGTTTTTGAGCTTTTTATTCATTTATTTGTCACTATATAGATAGATAATTTACATTGGATATATATATATATATATATATATATATATATATATATAATTGCTTGTACCACCTGATGAGTGGATGGAGTGATTCCCGGATTGTCCATCTGCAAAATTCTGGAGTCGGGATGCTGAAGTGACAAACCTTTTACATGTATTAATTACATGTGGAAAGTGAGTGAGAGAGAAATATAGAGGCTGAGCGAGAAATGGAGAGAGAGGTAGGAAGGAAGAGTGAGAGATAAATAGTAAAAGATAGATAGGGAGGGAGAGTGTAGTAAAAATAGAGATGGAAAGAGAAATGAAGATGAAGAGAGTGAGGGAAGGAAAGAGAAATGGAGATGAAGAGAGTGAGGGAAGGAGAGAGAAAGAGAAATAGATGAAGGGAGAGACATAGAAGGTGAGAGAAATAGAGGCGAAGAAAAAGAGAAAGAAAGTAATAAATGAAAGTGAAAATAATATAAAAATGGTAGATATGAATAGTTTAAGAAAATCAGGGAACAGCAGGCATCTGAATAATTTTCATTTTATATATATATATATATATATATATATATATATTATTTATTTTAGGATATTACACCAAAAATATGTCAAATCGCTACATAATTGCAGTCATGTTTCGATGTATATCAATGCATCTTATCAGGTGATTGTAATTTACAATAAATAATTTAAAATAAATAATATTGGTCTACTTTGTATTGATCCCTCTTTTAAATTAAATGTTATGATTATGGGTGATGAATTATTCTCCACCCTTCAACCTCTCTCCCACAGGCAGGATATGGCAAGCCTCTCACTGCTGTACCACTACTTCCACAGAAAGTGCTCAGACAGACTACATTCCCTGGTTCCACTGAGGCAAACCTTCTCAATAAGAACATGCCATGCCACTTACATAGTAGCAAACCACCCACATTTCCTCTGTATTCCACCAGTGAGAAGTAGGTTCCACTCAAGCAGTTTCTTTCCATAAACCACTGCCCTGTGGAACTGACTCCCAACTGGGTGTTTCCCCAATCACTACAATCTTAACCTGTTCAAGGCTAGGGTTAACCATTATCTTCCACTCCTATACACAAAAATGGCCTCTACACATAACTATATACCTCAAGTGGTTCCCAGGCCTTCTAAATGGTGAATCTTTTCGTAAAAAAAAAAAAATGAGAGAGAGAAAGATAATGAGGGGGAGAGAAAGTAATAAACAAAAGGAAAAATAATATAAAGTGAAAGAAAGAAAAATCAAATCCTGAGAAAACAGAAATGGTTAAGTAAAATATAAAAAAACAGTAAAAAAAAAAAAAAAAAAAAAAAAATAAGAGGATCTCAGAATGATACCTCTCTATGGAGCAATAGTTAGCAAGCTAGTTTGACAGATTATTACTGCTGTAGTGAGTTTGATACTCACAAGGTGCCCCACACTTGTGAATGTGTACCAGATGAAGTCAAGCTTCGTGGAAAGATCTGAGCTTGTATAAAATTTGTGATAGAAAGAAAAAGAATAGAAAAGAGAAAATAGAAAGTGTGGGAGGAATGAGAATGGGAAAAAGAGTTATAAAAACAGAGAGAAAATAACACATTAATAAAATGCGAGTTGAGAAAGAAAACAAGAAGAGAAAAAAAAGACACACAGTGTAAGCAAGAAGGATAGGAAGAGTGGTAAGGAAAAAGAAAAGAAAGAAAAGCATGTGCGAAAATAGATAGGTTTCTGTGGGATGATACCCTTAACACTAACATATATGCTGTCTGTGAGTGGCTCCTGAATATAGTCCTTATAAATAACTTGCAGAGGTAATGTATTTGCATATCTAATTTCGAAGAAGCAACTTGTCATTATAGAATTTTTATGGTGTTTTTTCTCATTTTATGGACATCACTGCAAAAGCAGGGATTTGCAAGATTAGCAAAAGACCTGCTCATAACAACCACCAAACATATGCCGGCTGTTTTTGCAACCTTTAAATGTGTTAGTAAAGCAAGCAGCTGCACAATCTATGAGCCTCTTTAGGGATTTTACAGAAAAAAAAGATTTTGTCAGAAACAAAATGTGTACCAAGAAATATGCATTAAGTAAAAAGATTTTTTGCATGATACTTTATATATATATATATATATATATATATATATATTCATTCAAACAGGTTTGGTTAAATAATTTAGACATATCATGTTGATTAATTTCCATTGATTTTAATTTTCAAGTTTATTGGATTCATTTTTTGGTAGATTTAGAAAATTGAAAGAAAAATACCAAAATTTTCTTTCAAAATTTTTTATTTTCCCAAGGACTTTCATTTGCATCTGAAAACTTAATCCCCTGAAGATGATCTCAGATGAGATTGAAAGTATTTTGGAAAATAAAAACTATTCAAAAGAAAATTTTGGTATTTTTCTTAATCAATTTTCTAAATCTACAAAAAAATTAATCCACAAACTTGAAAGGATCACAACGGAAATTAATCAACATGATATGTCTAAATTATTTAACCAAACCTGTTTGAATGAAATATATATATATATATATATATATATATATATATATATATATATATATATATATATATGAGAAAGTAACTTAGACAGAAAATTCTTGAGAGTACTACTATAAATCTGCACCTTGTATTTTTTTTCAAGTATCTCCCTTCCTGATAAAATTACTATTTTATCAAGCCAACATTCATGATTATAAAAATATTAAAAAACTAAAAGAATATGTTTAAATTCCTAACCTCATGTTATTTAAAATATATAGCACATAAATTAATCCCAAACTAAAATAACTTAAATGCTAATTTGCATTAAAAAAAAAAATTCAAGATCATCATTTACTCACTTTCATTTATTAGACATTGAATTGCATCATTTGGCATCCTCCATAGCTTGTCTAAACTTTTCAGCTAACCTAATGAATATTTATGAGCATTCTTAAATTCAAATATTTTAAAAAAAAACCATTAACATTTTAGCTCTTGTCTGATGTTCTGTACTTTCTGCACGTGTACAAAAAAACATGATCACTACTTACAAAAAATATATAAATACAGGAATTTTTGACATTTAGAATACTGTCTTTACTGAGCATAAAACACCTGGTAAGTAATCCACAAATGAAGGTGTTACAGTGATCACTAACAAAAAACTGGCACCAATGTAGGATACATAGCTGGGATTTCTAAAATTTTCCATTTGTGGCAAGTCATGTCAGCACCTGAAAAAATCTGAGATTTTGGTGGTTTTTGGATTCTGGAATTTTGAAATAAGAATACTCAACCTGTATATATTTTTAAAATGTTTGTTTTTAAATTTATAATAAAATGCTGCACTCTCAACAGATTGTTTAAATAATAAATTCATCTTTACATGATTGAATAACATTCAGAGCTATCACATCCTTTTCTTCTATGTGACTTGTCCTTTCAGGAAATTAGTGATCAAGGATCCCCACAATTTCCTGTTCTTTATAACTCTTAATAAATTTTGTGTTTTCGTTATCATATCATACTTATTATAAAACCCAGGTTGTGTGTGTGTGTCTGTACGTTTATATATTGGATCGGATTTCCTACATTTTTCAACCGATTTCAACAAAACTTCACAGGACTACGTAAAATTACCTTGCAATGGTTCTGACAGCACCAAAAATTGGAAAAACACAATTGTTTTTGTATGAAATCAATTTGAAAACACAATTAAAAGGAATTGCTGTCGAGAATGAAAGGGGGACAACTCATATCGAGTTATACTTAAAACCCAGGTTGTTTGTGTATGTGCGTGTTCGTTTATATATGGGATCGGATTTCCTACATGTTTCAACTGATTTCAACAAAACTTCACTTTTTTTTGGCAGGTAGTGTTTCTTATTGTCTTGCACTTTTTCTTTATTTTTTACATTCAGAATGCTTTAAAAATTCCATTTACAAGACAATTGTTTATAATAAAATTCTATTCAATCGGTAGACTCATAACGATTGAAAACAATGTTTTTGTTTGAGTTTGGGTTTGACCAATTCGTAAAAAAAACAAAAAAAAACAAAACAAAAAAACTAATTAAGACATGCGTGTCCATCAACCTTAAACTATAATCTTTGTCAATTTTATTTTTCAGTCTTTATGATGGTCAATACTTGATCTATCTCTTACTGTTACATCCCCGGGCAATGCCGGGCTCTACTGCTAGTCTCTCCTAAACATTGCTCTGCCATCCATTTACTCAAGTTCATGTGTTGTTTTCCTCTGTTTTGCTTTTGATATATCCTGTGAGTATCAAATGTTCCAAGCCCTCTTTTCTGTACCCTAGAAATTTCAACTTTCTTTTTCTGATTCTAAGTATAATTGTTCTTTTTTGTTTCCATTTTCTTCTTGCTCACATGTTCAGTCTATTGTATTTTCAGCATTCTTTTGTAGAACCACATTTCTGTTGCTTCAAGTCTCTTCTTATTGTCCGGCATTCACTGCCATATCAGAAGACTGAGATAAATTGAATAGACCTGTCATAAATATATACAAGCTGATAGAAAGCTATGTGATGTTAGATTATCTTAGATTAGATTAGAGAAGATCAATTTGAGATCTGATCAGAGATCATTTCTGAAGTAAAGAATGTAAATTATTGCAGTTCCCAATTCTGGAGTGTATTAAACCAGATTAAATATGATACAATACAACCAGCTATGGCATATGGCTTCAATAACATAATTCATAGGAAAGATATAAGAATGCACAGATCCGTGCATTATAATATGTCATCCAATAAAGCCAGATCTTTATAAGCAAAGGTAAAACGGTGTTGATCAGTCACTCATTTCAAAGGAGAAAAGCAATCTTTTGTGAATGAAGGCGTTTACATGCAGTTGATAAATGTGAAGAATGATTGAACTCTTTTGTTATCTTTTTCTTGCTTGCTATAGAGGTTCTTCTTTTATCTTACTACAATGATGTTCACTCTGTGGAAGGCCCGTGAGCCATTCAAAGTAAAAGATTACAGAGTAAGATTGATGGATTTGTTTTCTATGGTTTATCAACCCTTTGCAGGTTATTTAAAGCCAGAAAATCCTTTCAGATTGTAAGTTTGTCTTGTTTTGTTTTTGAGATAATAACTGTTTAGTAATACAAGTCTTACTAATTAACCCACAGCTGGGGGGAAAAGAGGTGGATTCATACCTTTCCCCAAGTGTATTTGTGCCTACGTGAATATAACAGACCCAACAAGAATTGGAACTCTGCTATCTGATTAACAATTCTGAACCATTATCTATTACACCACCTGCACATTCAAGCTTACAGCACCTTGAAGTCTCAAGCAGTCACCCACCAAGGTACCAACCAGGCACCAACATTGTTTAATGTTGTGATTCTATGGGAACCAATCATTCAACGTGACATGGCCTGGTAAGCCCTACTGACAGAACAAATATCTTACGCAGTAAACAAAATATAAAGTGAAAATCCAAGGAGCGTCAAATCGGTAAATCTTATTGTATCTCAAATGTTCTGTACAATGTCTAAGAAACAAATACAAAGTTGGAAATTCACAGGCCTAAGGAAATAAAAGTCTTTAGATTATCCCAAGATTCTTAAGATCTAACAGGAATGAATTAATCTATCCATCATATTACGCATCATTACAGTATATTGTAAAATTTTTTTAATGAAATTTCATCAATGCAAGGTCCAACAGTGATTGACAATAGAAGGTGTTTGAATGTGACATGGCCATGAATGTAAGTTATAGAAATAGGAAGGAAGATTAAAAGGATATGGTTAAATTTCTAGAAGAGAACAGCTTAAGATTTTAATGTCTGGGGAAACATCCATGCAAGAGAATTTTTCCACAAACTAAGCAGTTTACAGGAAAATCTTTTTCAAATGAAATGCCCTTCACTAAAGGATACATGGAGAATGAGGGTGGATTCACCTCTGTGGGGCTAAGTCTTAAATAAAAGTTTAAACTGGTGGAATTAAAGAATGGAGTTTTTCGTTGCAGGAAAATAGATCAGTGAGAAAATGTTATGTTTTGATTGAGAAAAGGGTTGTAAAATGAAAAATAATTCTTCATGTACAGATATAGCAACAATATTGCATTTTTGGTTTGATCTACTTTGCAGAGAAAGCCCATATAAGAAGTACTTCATTTTGCCTGACCATTTTTAGCATCTTTTAACAGAATGGGTTGTATAACTTTTGAGAGTTGAGGCCTGTAGTGAATTTGTGTTACAGTGGATGTAACAAAGCAATTGTTCTGTTACCGATAGATTGTATAATTTGAGTTACTGTGTCTGGTTGTTTTCCAAGAAATTCAACTGGATAGAACCATATGGAATTGTTTAATTCCCTTCATTTTCAAATTAGAAATTTTAAATAGTTATACAGCTGTTTTTAAGAACTGATGCTTTGTGTAACAGAACTGTTCCAAGATGTTTTTAAACCAAGAGAATCTTAATTAACAATTCAAGACTACATTTTAACACTAATTATACTTCTTAAATAACATCATGAACTGTTGGATTGATTGATTTATTTCTTACAGCTTATCAACAGTGTGTATATAAAATGATTTTTTTTTATATTGTAAAGATGAACATTTTTAAAAAAAAAAAAAAACAATTCAAACAAACAAAAAAAAAACACAAATACTAGGTTTAAGCAATCTAAAGTGTCAGACATCTACTGTGAGGAAAATGAAATATATCCCAAGGGGCAAACGATTGAATAAATGTCCAAATTGTTTTTGAGATGATAGTAAAAATCTAAACTGATTGAACATTGTAACTCTTTTTAGACTGAATTTATTATTCATAACACAAAGATTCAAATATTCAAAATATATTGTGGGTCTTGCAGTTCAGGTTTGAAGAGTATAAAAACATAGACAATGGAGAGATGGAAAGATCTATTATGGTAGATGATATCTGGAGAGAGAAAGGCAGAATATTTTTACAATAACTTGACCATTTGAAAATAATAAAAAAAGTATTTAAGATAAAAATTTGAAACAGACTGTAAAAAGATTTTAGTTATAATTTGAATTAAAACCTCAATTTAGTATAACCATCATCCACTCTTTCCCAAAAAATTTATAGATATTCTTTTTAGATTTTTAAATGCTGTAAACTTTCAGGATATTGTCATATTGATATTTATATTTTATCTATATATATATATATATGGGGAAAAAAAGGAGAGTCGTTGACCAGTGCTGACTTCACCAGTTTTGAATTCAAACTTTTCAATTTAGGCTGCCATCTAATGCTAGAGAATTTTCTGTTATGTCATCCCAGAAACATGGACTGAAGATTGATTCAAAGCCTAAAAAAAAACAAATGCAACAGACTTTAACTCAGTATCCATGCACACACATTTGAATACAATTCCAGAGGACTTTGATAAACTGAAGAATGGCACAAGGATGAAATGGATAGTCAGCATTTGATGTTGACTTCAGTGTCAATTATTTTTTTGAGACTACAACCCCACGCTTTATCTCTGATATTGAGCACTTTTATCCATAAATAAAGCATAACAAAATAATTTTTGATCATATACATATATATATATATATATATATATATATATATATAAATATATATATATATATATATATAAATGTGTTTGTGTGCACAGACACATCTATATTTAATTTGATAAATTTCAAAAATATTGGCAAGGACTGAATTTTGACCTTATCTGTCAATCTGAGTAAACAGCTGATTCAATGATGTTGCATAATAAAAAAGTTTTCTCTTTTCTTTTGGACAAAGAAAGCAAACTAAGTCTTATTAAATTCTAAGGAAATTCTGATTATGGAAAAAGGAAGGGAGAGAGAAGGTAATGGGAGAATAAGACATATGGAATCATGGGAATCATTGTAAACAAGGTGAGAGAGAGTTTAAAATGGAAAGAAAGGATAAGATATGAAAAAGCAAAAGAAAAAAGTAACTAAGAGATCAAAGTAAAAAGTCTGAAGCAATCTAAATTATAAGAATAAGAAATAAAACACCTTTTAAAATTGAAACAGGAAAAACAGATGAGAAAAAAAAAGTAAAACTGATTAAATTAATCAAAAAAAAATAGTTGAAGTTAATAAGATTCTAACAATGATTTATTAATTTTTAATCAAGTAATTTTTCATTGTGTTTCTATTTTAAAATAAATTTATAGGTTGAATATATTATATAAACAAAAAGAAAATAATGATAAAAATTAATAATAATAATAATCAAAATGCCATGATTCATGTACAATGGCATCAATGGCTTCAAATCTATAGTCGATTACCAGGTTTTATTCAAAATGTATTTACATCTTATTGAATTGCATTGTATAAGTAATTATTTTCTTCCTTTATTAAATTATTTGAATAGTGAAAAGAACTGATTTCATTATTAATGAGGAGAGATGTGGTAATATGATTTAAATTTGTGCATCTCAGTTCTTGAAGGGGATATCAGTGAGGATAATCATGAAAGAGTGTTGAGAAGGATATTTTTTTATTTTTAAGATTTGAATAATGTCGAGACCAAAAAGACTTGGAAAAAACATCAAGATGATGAAAAATTAAATAAAAAAATCATAATGAATTAACCCAACTGAATTTTTGAATGGGTCATATTCACCGAATTATGAGAACCTTTTAAAGGCATATTCAGTGGTTTGTGAAAAATTGTCGAAAGGCATCTTCAGCAGTTTATAAGAATGGCATATTCACATAGTAAATTAGGCTTTATAAAAAAAAGGAGATGACAAATTCATCTAGAAACAAGGTCATGGTTGAGAAACCAATGGCAATTGAATAAATTGAATACTGTTTAAAAGAAAAGTTATTTTAGTGTTATTTTTATAAATATATCTATTAACATAAAATGTTAGTGACAATTTTCACTTTTTGTTTAATTGAGATAACTTGTCTTTTTTTAAATCAGTCCACACCCTATATGTCCCATATGAAATGAGATATTGTTTTATTCTAAAATGAGGAATTTTTAGTCTATCCCTATGAACTTTGGTCTTTTGCAGATGTAATAAATTTTGGTTGTCTTTTGTTCCCAAAAATGACTTATAATCCATCCACTGAATGCTTTCTCTCTGTAGATAATCTTTGATAACCTGCCTTTTCAGACCTTCAGTCTGTCATTGAATATCAAATTTAGATCAAATTCTCAATATTTTTCTTTATCAGAAAATTAACATCAATCAAGAAATTTCAACTATCTCTTCTGATAAAAACAAAAGTCCTTTTATTGCCAGTGCCTAATGGGAGGAGATTTTCCAGCATTCACTTATATAGGAAACTGATATTACAAAACACACACACACACACATTTATTTATAATGATATATATATATATATATATTTATTATTTATGAAGGCAAAAAGAAAGAACAATGCATATTTGGATTTCAGTGTTCTTATAGGTATTTTTTATTTTTCCAAAATATCTAAATTGTAAGTTTACTTATTTCAAATTAATTGATTTAAATTGATGGTTTAGTTCTTCCTCAGTTGATATCATGTTTCTAAAAATGGAGCTAAAGATCTTCAAATTTAATTTTTAATTAAAGTCATTATTGTGTTTTCATCCATCTTAGGATTATATATATATATATATATATATATGGCAGGATATATAATAGTCTCAGAATGGTTTTAATAAATAGGTTGAAAAGGTCATTGTGAAGACACATTTTTGTCTTACATATACTTTTTTTTTTTTTGACATTTACTGAAATCATTCCTATCTGTATGCAGGCAGTTTGTGCCAGTATAGGTCAGTTGACATTAATAAGTAGACATGCCTTGTTTTGTATTGATATCTTATTAAGCTTAGGGGGAGATCACTTTTAATACAGAAAATAAAAGAATTAAAAAGCAATATAAGTTATTTTTTGATATTTTCACTTTTTAATGATTTAAATTTTAATTAATTATAAGGGGTTGCATCATATGCAAAATATAAAATTAGCATATGTACTGCTGGCCCTGGCTATGCCATTGACTAAAATGATATATTCATTTATTGTAGTCAAAAAGTACAGCTGGATTTAAGATAAACATGATTTTGATAAAACTGATGTTTTACTTAACTGTATGCAATAATAATGCATGTAATATTCACATATTAGTGTTGTATAATAAAATACAAACATAGCAAATCTGTATCTTTTCCATTGTTTACGTTTTAAGATGTTTAGCTGTTTTTGTTTGGTTGTATATGGCTGTACACATTTACACAACAAATATAGTGTTACTAATGATACTTTTATCATTCTCTTTTACTTTTTTAACTTATTCAACTAGAAGATGGGATAAAGCAATACAGGAAGAGAGATTAGTCTATTCTAAGTTGGTCTCACAAAAAAGAAACACATGATACATGAGATACATGATAAAATCATTTTTTATAAGTGAAAAACTTGGGGCTCACATGATTCGCATGATACATGAGATCACATGTTACACAAGTATATATGGTGTGTGTGTGTGTGTGTCTCTCTCTCTCTCTCTCTCTCTCTCTCTCTCTCTCATATATATATATATATATATATATATATGTATGAAACATTTTGTGTCGATTAATTTTACTGATCAACTTTTTCCAATTACGAATGATCTTTCTCAGACATGGAAGAATTACTATCAAAAATTGTCTGAAGTTCATTTCAGAAGGAGTATGGTCCAAGTTTTCAACTTTCTTAAGTCATCATCAGGATAGGTAGCAACAAATGATGAATGTTGTGATGGAAGCAAGGTGTGATGTGTGTGTTTTTTATATTTATATTCCTTTGAGGATGTGGGCTCTTAAATATATAATTGTTGTGTTCATAGATGGTTGTTTTTGTTGTATGAGTATTGCTTCAATGACCATGATGATCATTCATAATTTGGAAAATTTGATCAGTAAATTTAATCGACACAAAATGTCTGTTGTCTTCTATAATCCTTCCCTCTCATATTTTCAGCCTCTTACAAAATATATTCAGTGTTCAATAATTAACATTCCTTTGTTACCTTTTATAATATTGATATACAAAATAAAAATTTATCAGGTTATTTTTTTTTAATAAAATTCTCTGATTTGGTAAATATTCGTGCTTCTTTATTTCTAACTTCTGCTTTTGATGAGAAGGTTTTGGATTTTGAGGTAAATATGGAAGCTAGTGCTATAATTTATTTTTCAAGATAATGTTCTAAAATATGCAACAATTTACATAAGTACATCATCATCAATAATTCATGATAGCTGATTTTCCAACATAGACGTGTTTCTGCTTATAATATATTTCTTTACATAAACATATAAGAAAGCAGATACTTACAAAGTTATACAGATATATTGGCTGTAAAAACATTATTGAACAGGAAAATACTGGAATGTAAATATGCTTATAATGGCATGTTTATACATGCACACGCACACACACACACATATATATATATATATATATATATATATATATATATATACACACATGTTCACATTGTCAGATTTTATTATGCAAATCAATGTTCTTGCAATAAAATTCATATTAACCAACAAATGCAGATAAAATTTTCAGGATATATTTACATTAAATCTTAATATAAGTTTCTACTGGCCATAAAGTGGAGGGTCGGTTTTCTACTGTTATTAAGTAATAAATTGATCCCCCTGTATTAATACATTCTCAGATTTTATTATGCCAATACGTCAATAATTTTGCAATAAAATTCCTATTAACCAACCAGTGTTGAGAAAATTTTCCAGAGATATTTAGTTCAAATATTAATAGAAGTGTCTGCTGAACATAAAGTCGGGGATCGGTTATCTATTGTTATTAAGTAAAAAATTGATCCCTAACTATTATTACATTGTCAGATTTTGTTATGCAAGTCAATGTTTCATATTAAAATTGGTATTAACCAATTAATGTTGATAACATTTTCAGTATATAATTTTATTTACATAAGCAAGGTATCATAAGCAGAAGGTATGTTTTCTGAACCTAAATATAATCTGTCTGTAACTTATAATGCTGTTTCTCTGTTGACGTGAGGGTGGTGGCATGGATAGCAGCTCAGAATAAGAAGTCAGATAGCCAAGTTCAAATTTCACTTGGTCTTGTTACTTTCACTTACATGCAAATAACCTTGGAAAAGTTATGCATTCATCTTCTCCCACAGCTATGGGTTAAATATCCTGTATCTAGGATAATCATTTTTATTATCAATTAAAAATTGTTAATGCAATATTTACTCACAAAAAAAAGAATTATTCTTACAATCCAAAATATGTTTCAGCTTTAAATAACTTGAAAAGAGTTGGTAAGACATAAAAAGTAATTTAATCAAACAAAACATCTACTCGTACTTTTTCTTTATTCATTTTGTTTTAGTTGTTTACATATTTATTTTTTTATCCTTGACTGAGGAGTGCAAGTGAAGAAACCATTAGCATAGAATTATGCCATCAGGTCAGGGCCAATGACATTGCAGATTTTTCTTATTCTGTCAAAGATTTACTTTTTAAATGTCCATTTTTAAAGCTATGATAAACCCATAACAATAACAATAATGGTCTGTGAGATTAGCTTGTTAACCATTCTTCCATAGGGAGGCACTCAACCTGATACCATTCATGTAGCCAATTGTGTAATGTTTCAAAACCAATAATACAGTCCCAAGATTGAGATAAGTAAAATTTGTACTGCCGTTAAGCTTGAGTGATTATTTAAATATATGATTACTTACTAATGTAGCTATTGATTTTTTTATTTATAAAGTAGAAACGAAATATCTTTAGCAGGGTTATGAATAAATTTCCTGCTTAAGATTTCAGAGTTACCCAAAAATGGGAAAATTAATAGTATTCTGCTCTTATATTCCTCGGACACTCTTTAAAACATTATCATTTTTATGCATTGCAACAAAAGTTAAATTTGGACAGAGTTAAAATTGTTACAGTAAGTTTTAGCCAATGATCAATATTTATATAAGGGATACCAGAATAATAAAATGAACAGACATTTTATGATATTACACATATAATAGCACTATTATATCTGTAACAATTTTTTATACTATTATTCACCTCCTATAAGGGCCAAGAGCCACTCAAGTAAAGGGTTACTGAATGCAATTAAGGATATAAAGGGAGGAGGAAGAGGTGCAAATTATGAGGAGATGTAGGTTAGGTAACAATTGACCCTAGACTTGCTTAACTCTTGACCACTGACAAACCATTTTTTTCCTGATATATATGTCATTTTTAATGTAAAATCATTTGTAATATATTTCTGTCATATTAGAGTGGTAAAAGCAGAGATACTAAAAAGCAATTTATAACAAAATAGAAACAATTCATAACAAAAAACAAGGGGTAACAAAAATATCTATATTAGCATAAAATGTTAATACTGAAATATAATGATGGTTAAAAAATAACTAAAGCATCAGCAAAAATTGTAAAATATGTGCACAGCAACTAAAAAATATACAACACAGACAAATGTTATATAAAAAGAAAAATAATATAACATTCAAAATTAATTACCTTTAAGCCCACCAATCACTTCTTCTTACAGGCTGGTAGGACTTAATATACACTGATTCCAACACTTTCAAATGGTAATTGGAATTAGCCCTACTCAGTGCTGAGAATATATCTGGGCTATAAAACCTGGCATGCTGCTGAGTTTTAATCAAATGTTCAGCTATTGTTAAATCTAATACATTAATACACCTAAGTAAATTATCCATCTTTCTCTTTTGAATTTTGGTTGGTACATGTCAGTTGATTCATACTTACAACCTTTAACCAGTTCTGCCTACATAGTCAGCATCACACTGACATCAAAATTGGTAAATAACAGAACTGATATGATGTGTAGCAAGATGATCCTTCTGGATCTCTCAACATAGGTTGGGCTCTAAAAAGAATTTGGATTTCTATTGTAAAATCTTTGTATGCTATAATAGTCCAGTTATGTCAATACTGCTTGCATTCATTTCTGACAACTGATAATCACTTTTTTTTTTTGGTTTTCCAATAAATTTCTACAGTATAATAATTTGAAATGAATAACTATAGTACATATTTATATATTATGTGTATAATAGCACTATTATTAGTAATGCATGCATTAATTCCCAATCAATTCTTCTTTGATGTCCAATGTTCTTTCACAATGTGGGAGATCATAGTTCTCCACAACTTCCTGTCCTTTTTAGCATATAGCAATATTGTCTTTTTTGCTATCTCTTCTAATCTCTGTTCAGCCAATCATTTACACAAGCTTATTTGAAAGGTTATTCGATACTTTCTTCTGACATTCTTGCCTTCAACAGGTCCTGCAAGTGTTAAATTTTCCAAACCTTCTTTCCTCATTATGTGCCCTAGAAATTTTAATTGTCTTTTCAAACTATAAGTTTCCTTATTTTGTTTCCATTTTTTTTTTAAAGTTTTGTCATTGCTCACATGTTCCCTTCATGGTATTCTCAGCCCCCTTCTGTAAAACTACATTTCAATTGCCTCAAGTTTCTTCTTGATCTGTGAGGAGATTCTTCAATATTCATTGCTATATCAGAGGGCTGATATTAGATAACAGTTCAGTCTTCTTTGTTTCTAATGAAATTTTTATGTTTCTTAATACTTTTCAATATGGTGTAATGGATAACAGCTCCAAATGAGAAATCGGAGAGCTGTGTCTGAATTCCAGTTCATTACATTCACTTATGCATAAATGACCTTTGGAAAAGGCATGAATTCATCTCTTCTCCCTGCCAGCAATGGGTAAATAGCACACATGGCACAAGGTTGTGACACAAGGTTGGTTTAATGTGGAGAGCCTGAGCATGTACACCCAGGCTAGGAACAAAAATTGCCTGAGCCCCTACAACTGTCAGTTGTACTGGCCTGGTCAAGAGCACTGATAAATAAAATTTCTCTGGTGCAATGAGAGGCATGGCCTCAGGCAGCTTTTTCCACAAGGCTGGGCAAAATAGTATAATTTTCCTCAGTTAATACTCTGTATTTTGATGCATTGCCCCTGACAAGCACGCTCTGCCCAAAGACAGAGATGCATTGAGAGATGATATGGGGAAGGGTGTTGTAATTTTACTTTATATAATTTACAAACACTGAATACTTTGATTAACTTTTAGAAGGCAACTTTTGCTATCCCAATGCACCTTGGATTTTGGTGTTGCATTTTCCATCCAGTCATTGCATTTTTCCTCATTTGTAATACCTATCTATGGTAAAATTAATTGTAATACATTTCTATCATGTAGACTAGTGTTTCTCAACCTTTTTTACTTTAGGGTCATTTCTAGAAAAACAAAAACTCTGGGGCACATTTTAAATTTTAATAAGGAAAAATTAGTCATGAAATTTGAAAATCGGAAAATAATAAAAGTTTTCTGAAATAAGCATTTCTTTTTAAGACATTACATTGTATATTTAAGTAATCTTGTAAGAAAACTATGCTTGATGTGACTTGGTAACTTCTTGAATGATAGGCCTTATATGTTATGCCTTGAGGAAAGCAAAGAGGAAAGGTTTATCCTCTTCTTTTCAAAGATTAAGAAAATTAACATCCAGTTTAAAATATCAAATGACAACGATTTAAACATGGAAGCCATGTACTAGGTGTCTGTATCTTTTTTTTATAAATAAAGATTTTTAAATATAAAAATAATTCATAAATTGCTCTTCTGTTAACTTGAGGTACATCTGGCTACCTTTCAGGGCACATGAGTGTACCCAGGAGTACCAGTTGAGAAACACTGGTTTAAAATGACGTCAGGAGGATATGGGTTTCAGATTTTACATTTATCCAAATTGACTTCTTGAAAAGAGTGTTCTTCATTTTAACATATGTTTTACTTTCATAAGAAGCAATGACCTCAGCTAATTTGAAATGTGGGATGGAACCATAGCTTTATACTGCAAGTGCAACATATCTTATTTTTTTTTTAGAGAAAGCTGAAACCATTTGCAATGCATTTCTATGGTAAATCAAATACATGCCTTTATGCAGAAAATTATATGCAATGAATTTCTAAACTATAACTAAAACTCTGGTGGTGGGAACTTCTAAATTTTAATAAAAAAAATTAGTCATGGAATTTGAAAATAGGAAAATAATAAAGAAGTCTCCTAAAATAAGCATTTATTTTTAAGACATTACATTGTATATTTAAGTATGCTTATGTGAAAGCTGGGCAAATTTTTGACTGTTCGGCTTTATAGTCAATTGCCTGTCATCCATCACCATCTGGTGTACACAATCAATGGTGGTGGCAGGATGTCCAGACCTTGGGTCATCTTGAAGACTTTCCCTTCCCCTCCTAAATTCAGCTGCCTATTTTTGCACTGTTGATAAAGCTGTAGTTTCATCCCTAATGTAGCAACCACATAAGCATGAATGTCCTTGTGGTTAAACCTTTTTTCTCCAAGTACTTGATAATAGCACAATTTCAAATTTTGTCCATTTTCAAGAGAAGCCGCTATTAGTTACTTTTGAAGTTTTCTTTGAACAGTCATCAGATGTATCTTTATATGAAAAGAAACAATGCAGTTATTAATAGAAAGAAGTGAAATTAATGAATGCAAGATTTCACAGTTCTGGGATCACTCCTTCATAGTCAGCCTATGAACTTTTCAAACCCACTCACATATGTGATAAATATACTCTCATTTCCACATCAATGAAATTTATGAAGAATCAGCCAATAATGTCTGATTTAAATCCCTTGAGGAAGGCAAAAAAGAAAGGATTATCCACACCTTCTTAAAGATTAAGCTATTTAGTGTCCAATTTAAAATATCAAATGACAAAAATTTTAGCTAAAATAAAGATTAAAATAAAGATTTTTTTTTAAAAATATGAAATTCATAAATTACACTTCTGTTAACTTGGGACACACCTGGCTACCTTTCATGGTGCATTAATTTTCTCAAGTGCACCAGTTGAAAAACACTGATATAGATAGTGAATCTATTTTGTTAATAATTCCTTCATTAACTCCTGATCACTAATGGTTCATTTTTTCTTCATTTCCAAGGTAAAATAATTTTCAATGTAGTACTATAGTAAAATCATTTACAATGTATTTCTATAGCAAGTTTTTATACAGTACGCATATAACAGCTTTATTCTAGATCAGGGATTATTCTTGGCTGCTGGTGAGTACAGCTTGTCACATAACTAGAAGAGATGGGCAGTGCCATGTCAACCCTATTAACCTGAAAGATACCATAAATTATTCAGCATTGTACACCAGCAATGAACTAGGTTGGGAAATAATTTGATTTGATCAAAACATATTCTATCAGTAATATTTGCATTAATTCTTGACCAAAAACAGTTTTCAGTGCACAAAATACAGGCTGAGTTTCTATTTTCTGTATGTGCTTTATAATTTGCCATGTCATTCTATATGTGGTTATTAGAGTAAATAAGTTTTGATATATTTAATAATTGCAATGCATTTCTATAGTAAATAATTTGCAATTAATTTAATTTTCATAATTTCCAATGAATTTCTATAAATGTTTTTAGCATTTGCTATATCACTCTTCATGCGATCATTAGAGTGAATGAAAATTTTGAAATATTTAATAGTTGTAATGCAGTTCTATAGTAAATAATTGGCAATTTATTTTCATAAAATAATTTCAATGGATTTCTTATAGATGCTTTTAGTATTTGCTATGTTTATATATACAGGGGTGATGGATAAATTGTCATCTAAATTACACAAAAATGAAAATAACACTGAAATATCATTTTAACAGATATATTTACCAAAATTACACAAAAATATCTTGAAATGTTAAAGTGTAAATTTATTCAATAAAATCACCATTGGCTTCAACCAGGGCCTCTAGATGACTTCAGAATCTCTTGCAAATCTTCTGGATGGTCTCCATGTTTAATTTGGTGAATGCTGCCATAATCTTTACCTTCAGTTAATCTTTGGTGTGACAGCCATGACTGGATTCTCCTACTTGTGTGGCATAGTGCAGAGTCCTGTTGCCTGACATAGGGTCTTCCAGCAGCCACCCTCTTGACCAAGGGTAGTACTACCTCTTCAAGACACTTGATGTAGACATCCATGTTGAGTCTCAGGTTCTTACCAACAAAATCAGGAGTTCTTTTCTTAGCAGAATGATCAGAGTTTTCCAAGCTACACCTTCATAATCACCATTAAACTCATCCAATTCTTTCCAGATCCTTGGCACTGTCTTCAGATTGACGCCCAAACATTCTGAAATGTTTGTATTGGAGCTTACAGCATGAATGCCAGTCATTACAGAATGCCATTTCCAAATTACTGGTGGAAGGAATCGCGTCATGGTGCTTTTTTTTACAGATGGTGCCCAACTGGCCCTACTATACTGTGCAGTCAACAAAATCAAAAGCAAACAATGTTCATGCACACAATTAAAAATATAAAATGGTGACAATTTACCCATTGTACCCTGTATGTAGTGATTGGAGTAAATATATTATGATATATTTAATAATTGTAATGCAAATGAGGCACAATGGAGTAAAAGATAGTGGCTCGGATTGAGGAATCAGAGAGCCGTGTTCGAATTCCAGTCAAATCCATTACATTCACTTACGTGCTAATACTCTTGGAAAATGTATGAATCCTCTTCTCCCCCCAGCTATGGATAAATAGCAGACTGGTTTCTATAGCCTTGGATGGCAATTGGTCTACTGCAGAAAGAAATGGCAATCTACTGCAGGAAAAAATCTGCCTTGTCAGTCATGTATCGGAAGATACATGATCCCCTAAGCATATATCATGTATGGCACATAACTGACTGAATGCATTTCTATAGTAAAATATTTTTCAATGAATTTCTAGAGATGTTTTAAGTATTTTCTGCTTCACTCTATATGTAATCATTAAAGTGAATGAAAATTTAACAAATCATAAGCATGATATGTTTCATAAACAGCTAGCTTTTATGCAGGGTGTGACAGAAATACCGCCCACATTTTAAACTGTCACCTGTGTGGTGCTAGTAAACTTAGGCAAGTGGTAATGGTGTCTTCATCTAGCTAATGGCTTACCATTTTTTTCTTAAATACTGTCGGTTGCCATCATGCCTTTGATTGGTTTGCACTGTACATTTGTTGTTGAAAAGTTTTTAAGACTGGTTATTCTGTTATTGCAACACATAGCTTTTCATGGTCATTTCATGTTCTGGATAGAAAATCAATACTGCTATGGGTTGAAAATTTCAAGGCCATGGGTTCAGCACTTAAAGAAAGCCACTTATGTATGGCGAATTGAAGCCACCATTTGTAGGATGTCATTTTTAAAACCAAATGAATAAAAACTATAACCCTTTCTTTAAACAACAATGAAATAATTTTTTTAATAACAGTTATCTTGGTCTTTTTATCAGTCTGTAAAATGTATAAGGTATTTATGCATACACTGTTTAATTTACATTTGAATTTTATTACATGATTACTTTGGACAGAGATTGAAACCAAAACCTGTGAACTTCTTTTGTGAATATCTGCTACTATTGGCTGCTTAGGAATATTTGTTATAGGAAACCAATGTATATGTTGCATACTAAATTATCTTTGGAGCTACTTTTAGACAGTTTTTAAATTTGTTTTTCTGATTTATTAATAAATTTGTCTCTGGGTTTAGATATCAGTTGAAGATTATAAATATTATTAAAGATTCTAAAAAGACACATTGAGAATATGAGATATAAAAAGATGTTTGGAAAAGCCTATAGAGAGCTGACCAGACAAGGCAAAAATATCTTGTTGATGGTACAATGATAAAATAATGAATTTACTGTATCTACATCCGAGAATACAATCTGAAATCGTCTCACAGAGAAAAATATTCTCAGTATCAGTATTGATCCTTTACTTAATATAGGAACAAATAAACCAAATGACAGAAAATTATCCCCAGGCAAAGAGTATTCAAAATTCCTACATCTGTTTTGATTCCAACAATAAAAGAATGAAAAGTGAATGCAAAGATTTATTCCAAGTTTTATTCATGTATTTACCAGCATAAGATTTTGACCAGATTATTCTCCAGTCTTTTTTAGGTTTCATATTCTAAAGTTTATTTCAAGTCACATCAAAAGATAATATTCAAATATTACTCTGCCTAAAATCAGTGTCACTTTCTGGTTACTCTGCCAAGGAGCAGTGTAGTATCTGCATACACTGCCTCAGATTCAAGTGTCACTCTCTAATTCTCTGCCTAGGATCATTGTAGTATCTGTGTAGTCTGCTTCAGATTCAAGTGCCAGTCTCTGGTACTCAGCAAGGAAGCATATAGTATTTGTGATGAATCTGATTACCAGGGGATGAGTTTTATCAGTGTGTCTGGCTAAGTCAATATGTCCATTTCTGGTTCTCTGCTTAGAATGTCTGTCTGTTTTTCTGTCTCTCTGCCTGCCTGCCAGCCTGTCTGTCTCTCTGCCTGCCTGCCTGCCAGCCTGTCTGTCTCTCTGCCTGCCTGCCTGCCTGCCAGCCTGTCTGTCTCTCTGCCTGCCTGCCAGCCTGTCTGTCTCTCTGCCTGCCTGCCTGCCAGCCTGTCTGTCTCTCTGCCTGCCTGCCAAAAGCCTGTCTGTCTCTCTGCCTGCCTGCCTGCCTGCCAGTCTCTCTGCCTGCCTGCCTGTCTGTATTTTGTTGCCAGCCTGTCTGTCTCTCTGTCTCTCTGTCGCTCTGCCTGCCTGTCTGTCTGTTTTTCTGTCTCTCTGCCTGCCTGCCTGTCTGTCTGTTTTTCTATCTCTCTGCCTGCCTGTCTGTTTTTCTATTTCTCTGCCTGCCTGTCTGTTTTTCTATTTCTCTGCCTGCCTGTCTGTTTTTCTATCTCTCTGTTTTTCTGTCTCTCTGCCTGTCTTTCTGTCTGTTTTTCTGTCTCTCTGCCTGTCTTTCTGTCTGTTTTTCTGTCTCTCTGCCTGTCTTTCTGTCTGTTTTTCTGTCTCTCTGCCTGTCTTTCTGTCTATCTTTCTATTTATATAAATATATTTTTTTCATTTATATATTATTCTATTTATGAGGGATTATAGTTTTTTAACATAACATATTGGCAAGATTATTTTCCAGTTTTCTTCAGGCATTATTGTTGTTGCTAGAAGATGTTAAATAAATATTTGTTGATTTTATCTTGCTATTTGAAAAAAAAAAACAGAAAATTATATGAACAGTTTACTATTGTTAAGAAAATGACAATGAGAAAACTGTTGGTCTGAAGAAACCTATAATGAAGTATAATGTCATAATGAGGTGCATAGCATCTAATCTAAGTCATTTTCTGTCTGGGCATCTGTAATCATGAAAGCTATAAAATAGCCATAACGTTTATATTAAGACATTTCATTAGAAACAGAAAACTATTTATTTCTCTTTTTGATGTTTTCAGTGCTTGAAACTGAAAGTTGTCTTTCAAGGAACTTGAAAGGATATGCATGCAAATAAACAAAAACATAGACACACACGTGACCATATACATATATGTAGGGTGCAGGGCAATTTGACACCACCAACTGAGCGCTGGGACAACTCAGGACCAGAAAAAACATAATTTTTTTTTATAACCGAATAAATGTAATTTATTAAGGATTAAAACCTTAATTAGTGAATGTATTTACTTTAATAAAAATAAATTTCTTTACGATTTACTTTATTAAAAATAATATATTCACTTAAACCTGTAGAGATATATTAGAACTGTCATATATTTGATGTGCTATACCATTTTTAGCTACAGAGGAAGCTATCTGGTTAGCACTTTATCTAATTACTGTTTTTTAACCAGATGCTTTCTCTGTAGCTAACTAGTATAGCATGTTAGGCTATATGACAGTTCCGTATAGGATACAGATTTGATTCCTGTTGGAGGACACATATTTTCTATGAAATTTCTTGGACATTCAGTAAATGTAGTTAATACTGTTTATTATAAACAGAGCATTTACTTAAATATCTGTATCTATAAAAATAATGTATAAACAGAAAATTATTAAAATAATTGTTGGACTTAGTCCATTTCATGATATATGATGTCATTTGTTTACGTTAAGATACGCTTCGAACATATATGAACATTCGAGAGAAATTATGGGAAATTTGTAGCTTAAAAACAGTAATTTGACTTTGCTAACTAGATACTTCCTCTGTAGCTAAATGGTATAGCATGTCAGGTTATATCACAGTTCTGTGTAGGATAGAGGTTTGATTCCTGTCAGAGGACACATTTTCTATTAAATTTCTCAGACATTCAGGCCAATAGATGTTGTTAATACTGTTTATTATAAACAGAACATTTACTTAACTATTTGTATCTATAAAAATAATGTATAAAGAAAAAAAATATATATATATATATAAATTTTAGATATATAACAATTTTGGTCCTGTTTATGTATTGTAGAAATATAAACATTCAAGTCTACCTATGTAATATATTGCCATATATCTGTAAACATACAAATATAATTTGTGAATTGAACTTTATATAAATCTATCTATATATATATATATATATATATATATATATATATATATATATATATATATATATATATATATATTAATAAGTTTATTATATATTATTAATGTATCAATTCAAAAAATCTACACAATATCTGTGTATGTGTGTATGCTAATGCCCACATACAGATATGCACATATGTACTGCATACATAAATAAGTTCTTGCATGGTTACCCCCATGTTTATCTACTGACTGTCTGCTAGAGGCACTTTCCAGCTGAGAACAAACAGAGAAACAGTCTTGAGAATAATGAAGCTAGAATCCTTGCATAACAGATTTCTTAGTGAACAATATCTGAAATTCATCTCCAGTGAATAATAGAAAAAGATACAGTAAGGGATGCTTCATGAAAAGCATTAAAATAAAACATGAAAAAAAAAAAAAAAAAAAAACCATATTTTTTTTTTCCTCTTAAAACATGTACAGTTATTTCGACAGACATTCTGAAATAACTTTCAGAGTGAAAGGCTTTCTTTCAGCTGAGATTTATTTTTTGTTTGTCATATTTTTTAATTTCAGACTGGTTTAGAGTGATGAGTGAGGTCAAGAAAAGAATGTTTTACAATGTTATAAACATTACTATTGCTAATACTTTTCTAGATGGCACAGTTTAGTGGTTAGAGCATTGCTCTTAACTCCACAAATGCTAATTAGAATCAGCCTTTCTTCTATTTGTATAGAAGACAAAAAAAAGGAGCTTAAAAAAACCCCAAAACAAACAAACAATTATTTCCCTGTATAAATACAACATTCTCTTTAGAAAGTATTTTTTCAGAGATGGTAGCGTATTGGTCAAGAGGTTGTATTTCTATAAGTCTTATGTTTGATTTTGTGAAGATTCTACCATAATTCAGAAAACTCTTGTAACAGGTGATTTAGTATATACTACAGTAAATTGGGACATAGTAGGAATTGATCTCTTTGGTTCAATAAAATGAATTTCCCCATTATGTGAAGCAACATACAATTGTTAGTGTAATTTAGCCTAATTAAGTGACTGCCCATATACAAAGTAACATACAAAAAGATCAACTTGGCCCAATTAGGTGGCTGCCCCCATTATGTGAAGCAACTTATAAACAATAAAGTAATTCAATTAAGTGGCTGTGAATTATGGGCACATCATATTAAAAATGAAGAAATGTCAAATCTCATCACTGTGGGGGTAGTAAATAAATACATTTTGGTCCTTTGTCTTGGATCATTTTAGTATCTGTACACTCTGCTTAGAATATCTCACACCCTAACATTTCTGCCTCAGATCAGGATTTTGTCTGTGTGCTCTGTGAAAAATGCTTCATACCAAGCAGACAGAACTTTACATACATACATATACACACACACACACACACATATATATATATATATATTTATATATATATATAATGTGTGTATATTGTGGGAAAATAATAGTAAAGAATGAAAAAAAAAAATTCATTTTCCATGATGCAACTTCTAAGAGAACCAGAAAAAGTTTTTAGTCAGGTACAATTTTATGACCCCATTTCCAGAAAGGATAGAATCTTGCTTTTTCCACTTTCCAACACTTTGTTTTATCAGCCTTACTCATGAAGTAAGTGAATTAGTTGTTTCAACTCAGTACAAAGCTGACTTGAGCTTGACCATTTTAACCATTGTTATTCTAACTTACTTTTGAACCCAAGTGACATTATTTCACTAGTCACCATAAAAAGAATAAATGTCCATAGTAGAAACTCAAGTTTTATATGCTTCTATTTTCTTTGTTTACATATTGAACACACACCTTCACCTAAAATACACACAAGCACACAACCTGTTAAGCTCCATAATATATGTGTGTGTGTATGTAATTGTTTAAAATATAAATTAAATTGTTTATATATATGTAATTGTTTAAAATTTGAAATATTTATTAGTGCTTGAGATGTAAACAACATGGATATAGAAATCAACATCAGCATGGTGATTGGCAGTTTCATGTCTTAAGCTATCATCACAGTCCATTCTTTATATATAAAATATAAAAAATATTATCTCAGTTACTCAAGTTTTACACTGTAAAAAGGAATCTTCAGGCCAGGATGCATACACACAGAGAGAAAAAAAAATCAACACAACAGCAATGATAAAAGCATCCTAAATGGTGCATAAATTAATTTTATCAAACTTAGTATAAAGATAATGAAAAATGAGAAAATGTGCAATATATATATATATATATATATATATATATATACACACACACACACACAAGTATATGATTGGTGTATACAGAATAAATTCCAATAACCAACAATTACTATTCTTAAAAGAGTGCTCAATACAGAGTAGAGCAAATATAATTATTTATTTAAAAATGATAACATAAATATGTTATAAAATCACTACACAAATAGCCATTTTGTTTCAACACCTGTGGTGTCTTATCAAGTGATGATGTTGAATGTAGATTGTAGAATCTACAATCTACATTCAACATCATCACTTGATAAGACACCAGATATATATATATATATATATATATATATGCACACATACACATATGATAGCTGTCAATTCATTAGCCAAATAATACCATTGCAGGTACGTTAAATCTATTATTATGGTTCTGAATTCAGTGTGCAACAATAGATATATTATGATTCCATTCTCTTTAATTATCTTTTTTGGTTTTGCTAGCTTCTGGATATTCAGCCGATTCCTATTCAATTTTGAAAATTCTCTTTTATGAAATCTGTAATTTGTTAAAAAAGAAATAATTGGTTTTAAATTTCTTGCTTTTTGACAAAATGTTTGATGCAAAGGATGATGTACACAAGGCAAATTAAGGATAAATATTTTAGACAATGCATTTACACAAATGAAAACATTTAGTATAGCAAATGTATATGACATCTAATATAGCAAATGAAATTCTGAACCAGAATTTGTTCAGAATCATCTTATACTGATATGATAAAGGTAGACATAACCCATGCCTCCTCAACTTTATTCTGGTACAGGATATGTCAACATCTATTAAGTTATAACTTAAAAGTCAATATTATATAATCTTAGTTTCCTTAAGTAACCTACTCCAACATAATTATCTGCAGCAAACCCTGCACTCAATCCCACCACTCATAAACTTCCATTTTTCAGTGATGGAGTGGGGGGGGTGGTAAATAAAGGAAGAAAAGGAATCGTTTCGATATATTCTGTAAGTTAACACTGTACCCCTGTTCATGCCTCCTTGTCAATATTTCTGTGGTCTAACTCATTAATTTTCCTTCTTTTTTTTTTTTTTTTTTTTTTTAATAGGAGTAGATAGGTTTATATACCACCTGATCCATACTCCTTCCACTTCTTTTAGACAGGAGTAATCATCCCTATTTTTTCCGTTAATCTCCAATCTTCAAAAGTTTAAATGCAATGTCAATCGTCATCTTTTGTTTTTTTGAACCCTATTTCCTTTTTGTCCTTTCCTCAATCATCACTCACAAATTTCTTTCTCTTTCACTCCCTATAAATACCTCCACCTGCATTGTAATGGCCTAACACCTTGTTTGGGGTGAAATGATTAAAAAATGATTTAATATAACAAATATATATGATATTTAGAATATCTAACAAAATTCTAAATATATGTGAGATATGAGAAAATTTTAAGAATAATGAAACTGTAGTTAATCAGGATTGATTGATTTGTTTTTTATGGCTTATCAACCCTTTATGGGGTATTTAAAGCCAAAACATTTCAGTTTTAATAATAATTCTATTTTTTTTGTTTTTGTGAATGAACATTGCATTTTTTTTTTTTTTTTTTTAGAATAACAATATCTTTTGATACAAGACTTACTATTTAACCCATAGCTAGGGGAGTAGATGATTATTCATATACCACTCACACATTCTAATAAGGATGAGAGCTAAAATTTTTAGGATGCATGATGAAGAAAGCAGGCTTGGAGAATTTAACATTCATGAGTCATACTGAGGGCAAAAGAGGTGGGGGAAGCAGCCAATAGCCGACTTGATGATTCTGAAAAGATGGAGAACTGAATTAGGGACCATAAAATTGGAGGAGGCAGTAAAGGAGCAAGAGTCACTTCTTTTGTTCCTTTACTTCCCGTCCTTCCATCCTTATTTTTTCTATTTCTTCTTCTTTGTGTCATATCCATTTAGGATGTGGGTGATTATAGACCTCCACAACTTCCTATTCTTTGTAGTTCTAAGCAAGTTTTGTCCCCTTACTATGGCCTGCTATCCATTTACACAAGCACATTATGTAGGTTACTTGGTGGTTCCTTTTTCCCATCAATATGACTGATGAATATCAAATTCTCCAAGTCCTCCTTTCCTCATTATGTATCCAAGAAACTGGGAATGAAAAAAAAAAGTTTTACTTAGAGCAACAAAAGACAGGAAGTTGTGGAGGATGATGATTGCTGACAAGGCACTTATAAGAAGTAGAAGCTTGAATATTCAATTCTTTCTATCTTAATTCAAAAAGAATACAGATTCCTTTACAACGGGAGTTAAACCAATAGCCAAAAGCATGGTCAATAAGGCTGGGCACATCAAACGATCAGAACAGAAATTGTCTGAAGGCTCAAATGGCTATGATGTTTGATAAAAGTGGTTCTAATGAACATGCTCAAAGCTAGGCCTCAAAGTTAATAGAGGAATTTGTCATGAAGAGATGAGAGGAAAATGGTGACTGTGGCATGGAATCAGCAGATCAACTGGAAATGGTTTTAATGTTGGTTATCCAATGTAAAATTCTTCAAAAGGATAGCATGGTATTTACAAAACCCTTTGTAGAGGAAAAGGAATGTACTCTTCAATTGTTGAAATTCTTGGATAGCCCAATGACCTTTAACCATAACTACAACAGCCATCAACATTAAACAGACATAAACACATCAAGACACTAAAAGCCAAATATAATCACATATCTATGAGCTCACTATTAATTGTACTATCATTTAAATATATTCGCTTAAATAATATATTAATTCCTTTCAATAATAACTTAATGATTTCATATTAAGTGTACAATATAAATTTTGATGTCTTATTTTCTTGCAATGATTAATTTTTTATGTTAAAATTCTGTGGTGGTGATATTTGTTTTGACAGTGATTTTATGCTCAAATTATCTACAAGCTTTCTTTTTCTATATGCTATATCTCTTCAGAGATTTGGTGATCATGGCTCTCCACAATTTTCTGTCCTTTGTAGCTCTTAATACATTTTGTCTTTTTGTTATTACTCCTAAACCTTCTTCCACCATCCTAAGTAGTTTATGAATTGTTTTCCTCTATCCCTCTTGCCGTCAAATGAGTATCAGATTTTCCATGCCCTCTTTCCACATTATGTGTACCAGAAATTTCAACAATCTCTTCTTGGTGTTAATTCTAGGAGGTCCTTCTTGTTTGTCTCCATTTTCTCTAAAACATTGAGTTTTCATTTTCCCATTTTTTTTTTTTTTTTTTACTAAATGTTCACCCAATTCAAGACCCAAGAGCCACTCAAGGTACAGGGTTACTTAAAGAGGTTGTTGTATGGATGTAAGAGGGAGAAAAGTGTAGATTATAAGGATATGTAGGATCAGTAATGGTTGATGCTTGACTTGAAGAGATTAAGACTGTAGTGTCCAGGGAAATATCTTCTTTGGTGTCTGTTCCATAAAGCAGCAGCTCTTGGGAAGAACTTACTTCTTAATAATGGAATATGAAGGAGATAAGAATGACTTGTCTATGTGTATATAGCATGGTGTATCTTCACTTTAAATGTCTGAACTGATGGAACTCTGGGATATAGATCTTCAGAAAAATTTTTCTAGGAAAATAGTAATTGAGTAATGAGAGGCTTGTGACGTTACGTCTGTGGCAGAGAGATTCTAAGGTAGAAAACAATTCCTCACATACACGGTCGTATAGATTCTTTTGAATACTGTCAAGGCTGAAAAAAGAGGATTGTGCAGCTCCATCCTAGATACAGAGACAATACTCCATTTCTAGCCTATTGTAACTACTACTTGTATCTTTTTTTAAGTTATTAGCAACAAGCAGGTAGTAAAAGTCATTTCAATTATTCATTATTGCATCTACCAGAGTAGTTTTTTTCCACATTTTCAGAGATATGAAGAAACAAAATGATTCTATATTATATCAATCACAGATGGAGTTAGGTAACTTCCAATCTTGGTATTATTTGGAATCATCTGTGTACCGGTAATGCTTGACACTGTTGGAATATACTAGTCTGGGTGTTTCATGAAAGTGCAATTAATCTGTACAATTCTAAAAATGAATATCTATCTATCTATCTATCTATCTCTCCCTCACTATATATATATATATATATATATTACTTTAACCAATGCTTTTATCCACTGGGCCATGGGTCTCTGGGGACATTGGTGAGTGAATTTTGGGATTTATAAACTTAATGTCTCTGTAAACATTTTTTACCAGAGCTCATGTTACAATTTTTGTTATTGTTGTTTTTCTCTAACTCTCTGTATTACTAGTTCCCATATTGTATTCATGCCTATGCTTGGTCAGCCTAGGAGACTGTTGTAGTCAACTGATTCTTTAAGTTTTTGTATTTTCCAGTGATGTTCTCTGTCTATTATTTCAACCTCATTGCACAGATGTTGGTGATCTCCCTTTTCCTTCCATATATGGTCAACCATGTCTTATTTTTCTATTTCCCCTCATGTTATGGCTTCATGGTGTTCATGCAGTCTTATCTTAAGTGGGTAGCCTGTTTCTCCTTTATATTTCTCACCACAGCTGCATGGGATGGCATACACACAGTCCTTAATCATGTTCTCCTCTAGGGGAAGACAACAGTCCAAACAATGTAAACAGTGTAAATAGTTACAATACCTCATCTCAGAAATATAGACAAATCTATGAGGTAATTTTCAGATAGTTTCAAGACTGGACATGTTTTTATTATACTGTTCAACAAAAATATAAATGCAGTTAATACTCATTGTTACCCATCCTTTTAAGTCAGTCTACCAGCTGGCTTCATGTTATCTACTTGTGTTCAGTTATTATACAAGATTTTGTAACACTGTCTCAGAACAGCGATGTGAACTTTATGATGATTTTGAATAAGTGATTCATTTTTGGGGGTTTATCAACTTTTTGTAGGTTATTTAAAGCCAAAGCATATTTTGGGGGTATTGTAAGAATAATTCTTTTATTTTTTATTTATATTAGCCATTTGTTGAAGATAATAATAATTTTTAGATACAAGTCTTACTATTTAACTCATAGATGTAGGGTGAAGAGGTGGATTTATACCTTTACCAAGGGTATTTTTGTGTAAGTGAATGTAATGAACCCAACTAGAATTTGAACTCAGCTCTCCAATTTCTCATTCTGTTACATTATCCATTATACCACATGCACATCTAAGCTTACAGAACCTGGTATTCCATAGCAGTCACCCAGCTAGGTACTGACCAGGCTTGACATTTCTTAACTTTGATGATCATACAAGAAGTGGTGTTTCAATATGATATAGCCTGAACTTTATGAATCTGAAAAAATTTGAGCAAATACCTAAATCAAATTTGTGCAAAGCCCAGCAAATCTGCTGCTGCTGAGATACTCAAGTGTTTTGTCTGGATTTTGGCAAATATTCCTAAGGTCGGACACAAATTTTTTGGAGTGACATTTCAGGGCCAGTCAAGCATCAGTTTAAGATGCTGAACATTCAGGACAACCAATTACAAGCAAAATGCTAGAAAATGTGGAAAAAAATTGTGGACTCATCCATGTGGACCACTGCCAAAAAATCCATATTATTTACTGGAGACATGGTGTAATTATTTTAGGCCAAGTCCAGGAACTTTCTGATTCCAACTCGTATATTCGCAGCATTTGAATCAGCTATTGGCTGATTTATTATCTGCACATGTGAAACTGTTAAGATTTGGAAGATAATTGTCAGAATTTAATCCTATCTCTGTCCCATAATAGTTGTTACATTTGTGAACATATATCTTATACTAAATATAATAACTGTTATGGGACAGAGAGTGTATGTTTATTGTCCAAAATTGTACAGATTCATCCTAATTTCATTCAACTGTTTCTGTTGTATTTAGTTCAATTATATTCTTACAGCAAAACATTTGCTTACTAGGAAAACTGGTCTACCCTATGGAGCTGTTCACACTCCATATATATATATATATATATATATATATATATATATATAAATTTTATGACAAAGTGGAAAAGTTTACTTGTGACATGTTTCATCCTTTAGGACTTGATCAGACTTATTTTGTTACATTGGTACGACTACATGTGCAGAAGGGTGCTGGGAATTTTAGAATTTTTTTTTTCCCAGTTGAATTCATTTAGAGTCTTTTTTTCTTTTGTCTCCATCGCTTTTGTAATTATGTATTCTACACTGTGATATTAGTAGATCTGACAGGAATGGTGAAATGCTGTAAGAGCCAGGACACAAATTTAAGGTAGATGACCTTGCAAATAAGGCACTCTCTAGACATTTACATCATAATCAATTATTTTCTCCTTTGATCATGGCACCATTTTTATGTCAAAGTTGTAGTCAGTCTTGTTACAGTGGGCAACCAATGCATTTGATGTATTATTTTGTAAAATGTCCCTTTTGTGTTCATATAATCTTTTATTTAGATTCATTGAGGTTTCTCCTATGTATTTTTTGTAACAAATATTACAGGCAATGGAGTAAACTCTTTCTTCATGTTTTAGCTTATTTTATTTTGGATATAGTAGTGATGACTTTTATGTTGAGTTTAGATAGTTTCTTTTCGATTGCAGATGTGATACAGTTAGTAGCCAGGATAATATATTTTTTTGATTCATTGAATTTCTCAAGAGGGGCTATTTTTTTGTTTTAGAATATTCTGTGATCCTTTTTGTTTTGAATTGAATATGAAATAATTAGGGTGCTGGAGAAGTTTGAAATTGTTTTCAATATATTTCTCTTCCAAGCTGCATATTATTAGAGCTTTTAAGTAGAAAAAAAATTCTCAAATTCCCAACACGCCTCTGCTGTGTGCATGCATAGTCCTACCAATATAACACAATTAGTCCAATGAAGTCCTGAAGGATGAAATGCGACACAGGTAAACTTTTTCCAGTTTGTCATAAAACTTCCCCAATACTGTTTTTAATATATGAAAATATATGTCATATCATTATCTGCCATATATATATATATATATATATATATATATATATATATATATATATATATATATATATATATATATTATAAATTAACTGATTTAAAATATGCTTTCTTCACTACACAGGAATTACAATTACGACAGGGGCAGTAGCATGTTCATTTTTATTAACTATTATTATATCAGTTATCAGTTACATTCGAAAAAGAGGTTAAGTTTAGTTAGGGATGGTAGGGGTTCATTGTTCAATGAATTTTGACAACCGTTCAATGCATGTTGTCTGTTTTTTTTTTTATCAACGACAAAAAGTTTTCAGCACTTTTTCCATTAAATTTGTACTTGTTTACTTAAAGATTCTTTCTAAAAAGGGTGTTTGGGTTAGAATACATTACATTGAACTACAATTCCTGTGTAGCAAAGAAATCATATTTTAAATCAGTTAATTTATAATATTTATGCTCTGTGCATTTACATTGAGCACTGTTTTGTAAAAAATAAAATATCAATAAGAACACCGGATTATATATCTTACTGTTCTTTCTTTTTTTTTATAATATATATATATATATATATATATATATATATATATATATATATATATATGATATATATATGATATATATATATATATGATATATATATATATATATATATATGATATATATGATATATATATATACACTCAGAAACATTGAAATTCATTAGAAATTGTTTTACTATTATTTGAAAATTATTGGAAATTATTCACTATAAAAAGAATTGCACATTATTTACTATAAGAAGGCATTGCAAATTTATTCACTATGAAAAAGTATTGCAAATTATTAAATATGTCAAAACATTTATTCACTCTCATGATAACATTTTTGTGACATAGTAAATATATATATGAAAGTTATATATTAATTCTGGTTAATGGTTACAGAGTAATAGAGTAAATCATGGCAAAAGGTAAAAAAAGAAATGAAACAAAAATTATTGTTGTATTTACTATCATTATTTTATTTGGTCTCTTGTAAATAGTTTTGTTTTCATATTGTAAATACTCATTGGGGCTAGTTTTTAAATTGTTGTTTTATTCCCCTACCCCTGCAGACAATGAATTGTACCAGTTAGGACTTTCATAGAGACAATGAGGTATTATGGTGGATGTAGTAAGAAAGGTAAGTATGAATGCATTGTTTTGGTGTTAGGAATATTGTGGTATGTGTGGGTCAGTTTTTGTGGCTAGCTAGGTTTAAAGTTAAGACAGATGAAGACTGTTCATTTACCCATTACCCATTTTGGCCTTGTGCCACATTTTGTAAATAATTATAAATAAATATCATTTTACTATCAATATTTGAAGCCTTTATAAATACAAACCACATTAATTTTGAATTGATGACCCCTTCACTTAGATACGAAAGTCAATTTCTTCACTGATAAAGTAAATGTTTTTGATGTAAGGAACAGTAAATTTGATAATTAAGTATTTTTTAGTGGTTAAAAATTAATGCAAGTAATTAATGACAAAATAGGGTTTATTTTGTGTGCTAAGAAAATTCTACCTTAATGACATACAAATCAGAAGATTTTATTTAAAGTGGATGAGATGTTGAAGTTGTATTTGGGTGATTAGTTTTCATTCTGTATATTATAGTTTGTGATTATTATTTATAAACTTAATGTTAAATATTGGAAGAAAAGAGGGGAACAAAACATCATAACGGCCATGTACAAACCAAACTATAACAAAATTTTTCTCACCTTTACTGCATTTGTATAAGTCTAAAATTCATCTGTTCATTGAATACTGCTGTTACATCTGGTCTAGTGCTTCTGTTATATATCTTTAGATATATATCAGAAGCATATTCCAAAGAAGAACCTACAATATTATCTGTTCTGAAGTGGCATCTCGGCTCCAATCACTTTCCCACCACTGTAACATAGCTACCCTGTGCCTTTTCTGTACATACTTTCTTCACAATTGTTCTGGTGAGCTTTCCTCTTTGGTACCTCATCATTTTACAGCTGAAATGGTTAAGTGTAACCATAAGTCACATAGTTTATTCTTTTGCACCTCTTGCCTGTGGGATTCTCTTTCAGCATCTTGATTTCCTGTCAACTACAATCTTCAAAAATTTAAAAGCAATGTCCTCTTCTATCTTCTAGAATTCCATCTTTTAATGACCCCCCTCTCTCCTCAATGTTTTCACAGTTTCTTTCACTCTCAGTAACTCATTGTCTTAGTGGCTTTATTGCCTTGCTTGGGATGAAAGGATTAAAACAAAAATGTAATATCTTTCTGAAAACTCCTAAAAGCAAAAACAAAAATAGGATTTTTCTGTCATATTAAGTGTGAAACAATGAAAAATGCTACTTTAAATGAACTTATATATTACAAGGCAGAACTTAACAGGACTGCTGCTAATGTACCATAGAAGTTTTTTTTTTTAATCATTTCACCCCAAACAAGGCAATAAAGCTATGAAGATGCAAAGGGTTACTGAGTGTTAGGGAATATGAGGAAAAGTAAACACTATTAAGAACAGAGAACAATAAAAGAATAGAAATTAAGAAGACAGAAGATAACAATTGGCATTGGAATTAAAGGTCAAAGTTGACTGGAAAACAAGAAACAGGAAGAATGTTCCACAAACGAGAAATGTATATATGGTCTAAGCACTAAATTAAAACTATATAATTGTGAAAGTTACATCACACATTTTGGTTTAGAAGAATTTCAGGATCAGTGCTTTCAGTTGGCTCATGTCATCCCCATTCTCATAAATTTTAAGGGGAAAAATCTTCTTCAGTCAGCATGGCCATCAGCCTAGGTGAAGGAAACTCAAGCAGAAAAACTACATTCTCCTCCTTTTGTTGCACTCTGTTAGTCCATGGCAAGTGAACTTTGGTTTAAAGAGAGGGGGCTCATATGCATGCTATACTCCACTTTAAAATTTCATAGTGCAGACCTGAGAGCTTTTAGTACCTACTAGACAGGGGAGTAAAAGAAAGCAAGAAAAAAGGACTGACTACCAACTGCAAGAAGACAGTAAGTATGATCATCAGCAAGAGAAAAAGCCCAAGATGTCAGTTAGAAATTGGAGATATAAACATCAAGTACATAGAGAAGCTTAAATATCTGGGAATTGTTTTAAGGATGGAAAATATAACAAAATCTGAACATGTATTGGAATAGCAAAAGATGTCTTCCAGAAGTTAAGCAAAGTCCTGAGAAATAGAAAAGTTTTGTTATATAAAGAAAAGAGTGATGTATTGCTATGTGATAGCCATATTCTTATAAGGCAGTGAATGCTGCAAAATCTCTCCGTGGATGAAGAGAAAACTGAAAGCAGCAGAAATGTGGTTCTACAGAATGTTACAGAGAATTCCATGGACAGAGTGAGTTAGTAACAAGGAAGTCTTAAAGAAAATGGCAGCAAACAGAACACCTTAGAACCAGGAAGAAATGGTTGAAATTCCTTTGATACTGATATGTCCCGAAGTAGCAAAGTGGTTGTTGACGACTGTAACTGGGTCGGACAATCTAGCTGGTAACCATAATGGACTGGTCCTTGTCATAGTGGTAGGCAATAGGTGAAGACAATAGGTGTAGTCCATGTACCTCCACATCAGTCTGTATTTATGGCTGACACCAGCCAATCATATTACTGTGAGGGGGAACCCAGGTGTATGTATATTCATTACATCAGATACATAATAAAGAAAGGAGGGATTCAAAAACTTAATCCTTACAGGGTATATTGAAGGTAAGAAAGAGGAAAGCAGTGAGTCAACTACCTGATGATGGAATAGGGTGTGGGGCCTCAGTAAGGGGAGAAAAAATGCTAATGGTCAAAAGGGATAGGGAGTTTTGGAAAGCCTATGTCCTGAAGGGATGCAGCACAGAGAAGAAGAAGCCTTTCTACATATCCAATTTTCTGTGAGTATTTGTGTGTGTGTGTGTGTGTGTGTGTGTGTGTGTGTGTGTGTGTGTTTGTGCATGCACAAGGGTGGAACACTTTTTTTAGCCTGATATGAAATTGTTAGCTGAATTTTGATCCAAGATTTTCACTGTATAATAATCTGGCAATTTGGTTAATATTCATCATTGAAGCACATTGCCAACCAAGGAGTTTATATTGAAAAATAATTCTTTTTTTGTAAAATAAATTATTTTTTCATCATTAAGCTAAAAGAGTATTGATGTATATGCATAAATATCTTTATGCAACTGTTTTCATTTAAAATGCCTATTTTTAATGTCTAAACAGATCTAAATGGTCAAATTTTAGCAATGAACAATTTGCATTTTTTAAATTTTGTTTTCATCCATATTTTGTTCTTATGGGTAAAAGTAATTGGCTTTAATTCAAAATTATTTAGGAAAAGTCCTAAGGTGTATTGTCATACTAAAGAGTTCTTCCAAAAGCTAAGCAAAGTATTAAGAAACATAAAAATTTTGTTAGAAACAATGAAAAGAGCACTGAACTGCTAGTGATATCGGTCCTCCTATATGGCAGTGAATGCTAGACAATCTCCTCTCATGAAGAGACTTGAAGCAATAGAAATGTGGTTCAACAGAAGGATGCTGAGAATAACATGGATCAAACATGTGAGCAACAACAAAGTTTTAGAGAAAATGGAAACAAAAAATGCTTAACATCAGGAAGAGATAGTTGAAATTTCTAAGGCACGTTGTGAGGAAAGAGGATTTGGAAAATTTTATACACACAGGACAGATTGAAGGTAAGAGGGGGAGAGGAAAACAATGTATAACCTACCTAGTGAACTTGAGTAAAATGGATGGTAGAACAAGGCTTAGAAGAGATAAACAAAAGACCAAATTTATTAAGATAGGAAAATGTGGAGAACCCTGATTGCCAACAGCCTGAAGGAACATGTCATATGGAAGATCAAAAGGAAGAGAATCAGTATTAAAGAGATTTTAATGTAATTCTAAAACTTGTTTGAATATTATTTTAATGAAACTAGAGGCTCTTATTACAGTAAATAAAAGCAGCTAAACCATGATGTAGATTCTATAAGTATGAAGTAACTTAGAAAATTTTGAAGTCAATGTGCATGTTCCTAGCCTCCAAAAAGAACATTCACTTAAAAGAAAACAATACCTTAGATCATCAGAATTAATTCTTATAGATTTTACAAGTACTAACATCGAATATACAGGTTTTGTAAAAGGATAGATGTCTCAAATAGAGGCAATTGGTAAAAGAACAAATGCCTTTAACTAATTAAATTTCAGATTTACATGTAGCTCTAAGGTGGTTTTTCCTTGGCAATGAGATAGGGTTTGGGCTGGTGTAATGGAATTGTCATCATTGTTATTGGTCTGCTAAGAAGAAAGCTGAAAGAGCTGCCCTGAAGATAAAGCACTGTTATTATTGATTAACTTAGTTAAAGGAAGTGAGTCGTCACACAAAGCGAGCGGCATACGAAATGGCTGCAATGAAAAACCTCACTTTAGCTCTCACAGATTGGAAGTTTCTTCTAAGGGTGGCAGGGAGAGAGCAAAGGTTAAAAGCAAAGCGTAGCCTTTGGTGCAAGTCTTCCTTCCATTAGATCAGGATGATTACTTTCTCAATGAATTTCCTCCACTTCCTTCTCAATATAGACCCAGGGCCATCAGCATCAACAGTATTAGAAAAGACACACAACTTCATTGCTGATACTACTACAAAGTAAGCAAAGTATTCACCAAATAATTTGTCAACAAGATTTTTAATGTGTGTGTGCATAGATATATATTACATCTACTAGTGTGTGTGTGCATGTACGTATATATTTCATGTACTTGTGTGTGCATGTACATACATATTATATGTACTTGTGTTTGCCTACATACATATTACATGTACTAGTGTGTGTGCATAAATACACATTACATGTACTTGTATATATGTGTGTGTGTATGTGTATACATATATATTATATGTACTAGAGTGTGCATACACACATATATATATATATAGATTTGTATACACATTTTTATATGTGTATGTATATATATATATAAAAGTGAACATTGAATTCAACACTTAGAGATGACAGGTTGTTTCATGCTAAGTGTTGACTTCAATGTTCACTTTTACATTTACACACACTCTATCTTTGATATTGAGCACTTTATCCCATAAATATAGCATACCTTAAGAATATATTTCTTTATATATATATTGCAAATAAATGAAATTCAAAAATACCCCATCTGAATGGCCATTTCACTCTGCAAGAGCTTTTCAACCTTAAAATTTGGATAAAATAAAACAAATATGAAGCCTTTTTTAATTACTTTTTTTAATTTAAATAAGATATATATAGGATAATAATCCAAAGTTACCTCAATCGAATAGCTATTTTGACCCACAAAACTTACTTGTAGGCCTTGTCAACTCAGATATATGATGAAATATTATTTTTCTTTCTCTATTTTTGTGCTTACACTCCATCTTATGCTCACCATTGTTATTCATGGGGTTTAAGTAAGATAATTTATTTTTAAAGCCACTTTTTTGGAGAGCAATTTCGTACAATTCTTTATTTTTATTAAAAATATTCTTATTAGATGAAAGTTTACTAATTCTAGAACCTACAGTAATGGGTATCTGCTTCATGTTAGAATCAAAATTAATGTAGTAAAGAGTTTCATGTTCTTTATGGTAAGGTTTAAAAGTATTACTATTCATGTTAAGTGTGATATCCAGATAATCTACAATTTTGAGGTTAGAAGTAATCTCAGTTTTAAACTCCAGTAACTTAAAGGCTCTAACAATTTTCTTCTGTAATTTTACAGTAAGTGGACCATTGCTATTATGAACAAAAATGAGTCATCATCTCTATATAGGCCTATTAGTTTAGGATATACAATTCTACTAAGAATATCTAGAATGTAGAAGCAGACAAGATCAGCAACCTAGGTTGAATCATATATTTCCATCAGAACGTCAAAGTTGTCATTCTTGCAATTAATCCAGGTAGAATTATATTATTTTCTCCAGCTTTCTCTGACTATACTCAACTTTTCAGGTAAATTGTGTATTCCATCATAAAAAGATTAATTCTAGTTTTAATTTGCTGAATCTTGTAGGAATTTTTGAATACCTTAAACTTGTTGGAACTGCTGAGTAGAAAAGGAGTGTTGTATAGAATAAAATGAGTGATAGTATGAAGATGGCATACCAAGCAAATATGCTTTATATGAAAAATCTTTTTATTCCACTTAATGATTGTTTGCTAATATGCATTTGCTATATAAGGGCATTGTCATACAGCCAGATCACCAAATGTTTCTTCATCATCTTTTATGTGCCATGTTATTTCAGGATGTGGATCATGGCTCTCCATAACTTCCTATCCTCCATCACTCTTATCAATGTTTGTATATCAACCATACCTTCCAGTCCCTGTTCTGCTATGTGATATATCTAGTGAGTGTCAAATTCTTCAAGCTCTCTTTCCTT
The DNA here is from genome assembly GCA_903632075.3 of Acanthosepion pharaonis. Taxonomy (NCBI): domain Eukaryota; kingdom Metazoa; phylum Mollusca; class Cephalopoda; order Sepiida; family Sepiidae; genus Acanthosepion; species Acanthosepion pharaonis. The sequence continues at coordinate 41,520 of CAHIKZ030003804.1, forward strand.
ATTATGTGTTCCAGAGATTTCAACTATTTTTTTCTGATTTTAAGTAGAAGTGACCTTTTTTTTTCATTTTCCTTAAAAATTCCTTGTTGCTTACATTCTCTGCCCATGGTATTCTCAGCATCCTTCTGTAGAACCACCAAAACTCTGTTACCTGCATTTCCTTTTCATTTGTAAGGAAAATGTTCAGCATTTACTGTCATATAGAAGGGTTGATATCATATAGCAGTTCAATACTCTTTTCTATGTTTCTAATGAAATTTTCCTATTTCTTGATACTTTGTTTATCTTTAGGAAGGCTTCTTTGTGTCACATTTTCCATTGTCTGTTAAAATACATCCCAGATAATTAAATTTCTGTATTTGCTTGATTTTGATGTCTCTAATTCATAGCTTATATCTTGGGCTGTTCCTCTTGCTCATGACAATATATTCTTTACTTTGCCCCCAAAAGGTATTTTCTCTTCCAGTACATCAGTCAATTAAACCAATTGTTCACTGTAGCATTGTGCAATATTTTTTTTCAGAATCAAGCAATTCATAAAGGATTTCTTTTAATTTCCACCAAACCAAAAATTTCCAAGTAAATTCTGTTCAAGTTAACACATCCTGAATTTAGTTTTTAGTCCCTTCATTTTTTATTCTTTAATCAATCCCTGTTTCATTGCAAGTAACCATTTTGTCTAAATGTGACTTCTTATTTGTACAGTAAAAGAAAGAAAAAGGCTTGAATGCTAACCATTATTTGTTTCTGTAAATTTATGTCAAACATTGCTTATGACAATACATTGTTTACTTTGCCAAAAAAGGGTATTTTCTCTTCCAATACATCAGTCAAATAAACCTATTGTTCACTGTAACATTGTGCAATAAGATTTTTTTCACAATCAAGCAATTCATAAAGGATTCTTTTTAATAACATTTACCTTAACATTGTGCAAAAGATGATGCTGAGAACTTATGAATCAGCCTAATCTCTCCTTTTCATATTAAATAAATCTTAAAGAAATGTATCAAGCAGAATTAGCATTTAAAAAATCTATGGTTTTATTATTCCACACATTTTTTTTTCTTTCTTCATTATCACTCTTTATCATTATGTGGTCAGCAAATATATTATTTTGCTTTGAAGTTAAATTGTGGAAAGTGACAAAAAAAAAATAATAAAAAAAATGAAGCTTTGGTCAAAAATCAATCTTGAAGACCAAAGAATATATAATTGCTAATAGGACTGTAATAAATAATACAGAAAAAATGAAATACTGTTTGAAGGTATATGGAATAACATTTTTCTCTTACATTATTCTTTAAACATCAGTACTTACAGATCTATATGTTAGTATTGTGGGAGTAACATAAGTACAATGCATTCATATACGCATGAATATCTGTAAAGTAATTATTCCTAGCAACCATGTTGTAGGTATAACACACTCATGCATCCATAGCAAATATTAAAAATATAAGGACAAAAGATACACAAGTTTTAATCTTAACAAATAAGTGACAACTGTTCTAATCAGGTTATCCGTGCAAACTAGTCAAGAAAACAAGATAAAAAAAAAAAATAAAAGAAATAATGGAAACATTATCAAAGAATCACTTCTTGGAACTTGTAATTTTTCTCTTTTCAATTTCAAGTTCTTTGTTTTTTTCTTTTCGATGAGGGGCTCGCACTTTTATTCAATAAGTGGGAAATTACATTAAATAACGGCAGCACTGAGATAAGAATTCTTAATTTGGCCTATCAACGTTATTTCAATGTCAGATGGAACAAAGCAAGTTGATTGTATCAGTGTGCATGCCAGTCCAGATACAGAGCTGAGAGATCTTTTCAATCAGGTTGTTGCTTGCAGGCACATGCTTGTCGCTGTGCAACCCAGCCATGAGAAAAGCAATGTTGAGCTGTATGAAGCCCTAAGCACTTAGACCCAACAAACCATCAACTACTTAACCTACCAACACTAAGATTCATCTCATGCCATGACCATTAGAAACTGAATTGACATGGCCATCCATGCATTCCCCTAAGTCCGATATTCTAAGTGAAGCTTGTAATATTGGCAAATAACTAGTAAATGCCTACCAAAGTGGTTGCTCCAGACCTTGTAAACTTATTCATGCATGACTAATGTCGGTATCAGCTGACATGTTATAGGGTCAACTGCATGAAAACTACTCACAATTCATTGTGATGGTAGAGTGATTTCCATGAGCAATAATTAAGACAGTTTTCAACAAAAGATAGTATTTTTTTTTTTTACTGTGGCTTATATTTCAACTGCAGTTTCACTATTTTTGATATCATAAAAATATAACATGACAAAAGCCGTCATAAAATTAAACTTTCTTTTCATTGATAGGAAATATTTTTTGTCAAATATTTCAAATTTCACAACTAATTATAATAGGAAAAAATATTTTATCTTGGAATTAATTAGTTTTATTCTTCAACAGAATTATTAAAAAATTATTTGATACAATAAAATTATTCACAGTCCTGACAAAAATAAAACCAGTGCCATATTGATTTTACTTACAGTTCATAAATGTTACTTTTGTTCATCAGCTAATTTATATATTGATGAAATATACAACAGAAGAAAATGTGTTAAATAAGTTTAAGACCAGATAAAATAATGAAATTGTTATCAAAATGAAGTAAATTTATTTCTCTTCAAAATTTGGATTTAATTGACAAGGTCTCCAATCCTGTAAAATAAAACTTAAACCAGATAGAATGATGAAACTGGTATTAAAATAAATTTAATTCACTTCAAAATTACAAAGTGTAATTAATTATTAAAACCTCCAATACCATAAAATGAATTTTAGATCAGATAGAATAATAAACAGGTATCAAAATGTATTTCATTTCAAAATTAAAAGTTTATTTTTTAACATCGCCACCATTCTACTGATTTAATTTCTTGAAAAATTTGTGTTTCATTTTGTTATAATTGTACAAGAAGCTTCAGTATTGAATGAAAGGGTAAATCTTTTAATGCTCCTTTCATTTTTGGGGGGGACAACCAGAAGTCTGATGGTACCAAACTGGGATTGTGTAAATGGTTTGTAACATCTGAATTTCATATGTCTCATCATTTACACCATCTGACTGCTATGTGACCTTGCCTTATCATGATGACAAAAAAAATTATCTTTTCTAGTAATAATTCTTCAGAGCACTAAAAAATGCTGACATTCCTTTCATATATCTGTGAATTTCCATTAGTAAGCAACTTTTTAGTGTCAACAATTCTGTTACTGATTACTCCTTTAGATGAAACACAGATGCAATACTCATTAGTAACAAATGCTGATTGTTATCACACAGATATTAGGTAAACGTGAACAGGATTTCCTAAACATAGGCTATGATCTGGAAGACAGAATGCATAGTTGTTAGCAAAAGGGACAGCCCAAAATGCAAATTACAAATTGGAGATACCAAAATGTGCAACAATTTAAATATCTGGGAAGTGTTTTAACAGAGGAAAGTGCAACACTGAAATCTGAAAGGGACAGTCCAACATGCAAATTACAAATTGGGGATAACAAAATCAAACAAGTAGAAAGATTTAAATAGCTGGGAGGTATTTTAACAGTGGACAAAAAGTGCAACAGAGAAATTGGGATAGCCAAAGATGCATTCCAAAAGCTAAGCATAGTATTGAGAAACAGAAAAACTTCATTGGAAACTAAGAAAAGAGTAAAGGACTGTTATATGATATCTGTCCTCCGATATGGCAGTGAATGCTGAACAATCTTCTCACAGATGAAAAAGAGAGTTGAAGGAACAGAAATGTGGTTCTACAGAAGGATGATGATACAATGGAGTAAATATGTGAGCAACGCCAAAGTTTTATAGAAAATGTTAACAATGAGGAAACTTGTACTTAACATCAGGAAAAGATAGTTGAAATTCCTAGGGCACATAATGAGGAAGGAGGGCTTGGAAAATCTGGTACTCACAGGGCGGATTGAAGTTAAGAGGGATAGGGGAAAACAATACATAACATACTTGAATAAATGGATAGTGGAAAAATAATAATAAAAAGCCAAAATTTAATGAGAGCTACAAAGGACAGGAAACTGTAGAAAACAATGATCACCAACATCCTGAGAGGACATGACACATAAAAAAAGATACCACATACCCTAAATCCTAAAAATTCAAAATGTGGAATTAGAAAATATTAAAATTTAGTATAGGAGAGTACAGGTTGTGCAGTGGGTGGTTTTGCACAAATTGCTACAAAGCTAAAACATTAACCCCATCCTGGGTATGACAATAAACTACAACCGGCAACAAAGCCTCTGATCTGGAGGATTTGAGGAGTGTGGAACTACCTCTTAATTGCTGTTGTTCTCAGATCTATCCTGACCCAGGGTGGTAGTACCTGCTAGGGTCCCAGCTATGGGCAAATAGTGAATCCCTAAACTTGGGTAAAAAAACTAAAAGTATAAAAATAAAGTATAAAATATCTTAGTAAAAAATACCAGCAATAGATTAAAAGATATATATCAGCAACAGATTTTTGTAAAAGAAAAAAAATTACTCATGCACCCAGGAAAATTAAATTTCAGCATTAAATGACCCATAACGAGTTGATATGCCATTAAACAAACAAAACAAAACATTAACCTAAAAACTCATGTCATGTTCTTTTATCTTGTCAGATCTAGAGTTTCATCTTGATGTCATGTTTGGTGTCAGACTTGTTTAGAAATATCTAAATTGTCAGCTGTATACAACAGCTTTCTTGTATTAATGGTTAAAGGTGGTTTTGAGCAAATATGGTCTTAGAGTGGACCATTCTTTCTCAGACCTCATGGACTGACAATGCAAAATCACAAAGAACATCACTTGAGAACTTTCAATAACAACAATAACTAAAATGGATATCACAAGTAACTTGAATATAACTGAGATATTAATCCTTTGCACTACTTCAAACTAAAAGGTTAGGAAGAAAGCCTCCAAAACAAAAAAGAAAAAGGAGCAATACCAGATACTGGACTCGAGAAACCTATTTTCTTGAAAAACAGTTTCAGTTGAAGGATTTGATAAATTTCAGATAAAAGTAGCACTGGCTGCTCACTCAATGAATGCTGAATGTTTCCTTATAAGGAAAAAGCTAATATTACCATTATATATTACCAAAAGTATGTTCAAATATGTTTCTGTTTAAAGGTGAGTGTCTCTGTATATTTAATGTTTTAATGTAAACTATTACCAGTGTTTTATTTCTCCACCAAAATATCCCTTTTATAGATGACTGATTCCACCAATAATATTGTTAGGAGTCTGAACAAGTTCTTTCTTTCTTGAAATGTGTACCTAAGAAGTTTTTGTCATTCACTATTAATGGTTTATATATATATATATATATATATATAAATATATATATGAAAGGCTCAAAAACTAATATTCAATGGTTATAATTTATGAATTGGATCATGATTATGATTTCAATGTAATAAATTATAACCTTATTATATATAGCAATATTAGTGTTTGAGCCTTTTATATTAAATTCTTGCTCTGTCATGTACATAGAGCTCTACCTGGATTTTATCCTCTTGTAAATATATATATATATTGACCACTAACATTTATTTATATATATATATATATATATATATATATATATATATGTGTGTGTGTGTGTTAGTAGGATGTAGAATAGTAGGCAAACAAAAATCAACATAATGTGAGAAAGTGGACATTTTCTCACATTAACTCTACACACACACACACACACACACACACACATGTATATGAACCAACCATATCTGACTGCATATAAAAATGCCCTTTTCCCAAATGCAATTGCTCAAAAAAATCACTCTGTTATGTGCAAAGTTGAGATCTCCTCAAGATGAATTTTATCTGCTGTACTCACTGCCATAAGATATAATTTTACCTCAGATTGTCAATTCTGCTTCACTTTATTCCATAATTATATTATTTATTCAAACAATGTTATTATTAACATTATTTTTACCAATACTGAAAATGAAATTATTGTCCATTAGTAACAGCTCATTCATTATACGTAAATATTCCTCAACACGTTCCTATCATTGACCAACAGAAAATTCAAAAAATTTCTGGAAAACTTAAAATAAAAGAAACATGTTAAAGATAAATGTCCATATATATTTTTATTCTAAAGAAGAATGATATATATATATATATATGTTTATATATATATATATATATATATTTTTATATAACTTGAAATATATACAAAGTATTTTATTTCTTATTTTTTTGTAAGGAATTTCACCACAAAAAACATCTGCTGTGTGAAAGCCACCAAAAAAAATCCATTACTGACTTGAGTAGAATATTTTAAAAATTACAAATAAACTATTTTATCTAATTAATAATTATTACTGGTCTATATCTTAATGGTGACCAAAGAATGTAAGCATTTTTTTTCAAAATGTATTATATTTAAAAAAAATATGTATTTTTTAGTGAATAAAATCTTTATTATTTTTTTTTAAAATTAATTTATTAAATCTTTTATTTGCATGTATTAGACATTAAATTACATTTGTATATGCATATATTGAAATATATTTGTAAATTCATAGATGTTTTTTGAATCTATACTAATATAATTTTATGAGCATGATTAAATATTTAAATACTAAAAACTATTTATTTAAAATTTATATAAATAAAATAATATAAAATGTCAGAATTTATTTTGGAATAAAAATAATTCAGGACAAAAACATTTCTGATCCGATTTCCTTTTTATGTCTTATATATAATTTATATATCAAATTTTTTAAAATTTACAAAAAGTTATAATTAAAAAATAGAAATAACAAAAAAACTTACTATAAAAAAAATTTTATGAACAATAAGAACAAATAGAATCTCAAAAACACATTTTTTTATTGACTAATTAAGACAAAAATAGCAAGATAAATTAAACTGATGGACAAACTCTTAAGACATAATTATTTTCAGAGGTGTTATTCTCAATATATATATATTTTATATATAATTTACATTTATCATTTAATATAAAAAGAATTATTTAAATTGTCATATTTAGTGGAGACATATATTTTGTAATGCATGTTAAAAATTAAACAGTATAAAAATTTATTTCCATTAAATGGTTTGAATATTTAAGAAAAAAAATTAAAAAAAAAAAAAAAAAAATGATAAAAAAATTGCATCTTTTTTCGGTAATTCAATTGCCAAAATTAACTGATAAAATAAAGCTAATCTACAGAGATTGTAAAAAATTTTCTTCATAAACAGTCATTTAAATCCTAATGTTCACACCTACTAACAAGCTCAATTTTTTTTTGTAAAAAATCTTTTTAAGAATGATGATTATTTATCTGTAAAAAAATTTTATTACTTACCTATTATTAAGAATTTAAAAAAATATTTTTATTTAATATATAATATAATGTGTTTGAAAATCAAATATTTTTATTATTTTTTTTTTTTCAAATATATATAAATATATATATATATATATATATATATATATATATATATATATATAGGGAAAAATTAAATAAATTTTTCAAATAAATTTTCAAAAAATGAAAAGGATATGAAAATTTTATTTAAATTGGATTTTTTACCAAATTGTAACAAATCAAAAAAATTTAAAAATGAAAAATGCCTTTTTTTTTTTAATAAAAAGATATTTCAGATTAACAAAATTCCAGAATATCTATTCTCAATCAGATATAAAATTTTTTACAAAGATTTGTTACATTAAATTGAATGTTTTTTATAATATGAAAATGTGTTACAAGCTTTTTTTTGTAACACCTATTTAAGCATATATATCATCATAATATCCAATAAAAAAAATAGAAAATTTTTTGAATCAAGTAAATGACCAAAAATGGAATGGCATTGCAAAAATGTTTATCACAACAGTTTGATTATTCTTAAACAAGCTAAGTAGTTGATGAATAAAGTTAAGTTTTCCTCTTTATTGCTTCAATAATCCACACATTCAAATTGCAAAAGATTTTTATTATTAATGAAAAAAATCATTTTTATATCCAATTTTTTAAATTTTTAAAATTTTAGATTTTCATTTTACAAAATTTTCATTCAATTTTAGCTTTTTTATTTTATTTTTTTTTTTTTTTTTTTTTCAGTTGTTCAGTTCTTTTTACAAAACATTTATGTGTTACTTTAATAAATGTAAAATTATTAATAAAAAAAAAAATTATTTAACATTTTATAAAATTTAATTAAAATCAATTTAAGTTTCATCAAAAATTAAATATAAAATTATTTTTTAACAATAAAAAAAAAAAAATATATTAAAAAAAAATTTCAGGCATTCAAACTATCAATTTTTGGATTGAAAAGAAAACAAATCTAAATATAAACAAATGAATTATATATTTGAAAAAAAAAAGAAAAAATATAAAGGAAATTAAAAATAAAATGTAAAAAGAAAAAAAAAGCAGACTATTAATTTTTAATATATTTTATAAAAAATGAATAATATTCAATTTTCAAACAAATCAAATCATTGATATTGCTAAACTTTAAATTTTATAAGAAAACAAATTAATTTATATTGCAGAATGAAATGTGACTTTTGAAATGGAAATTTTGAAGCTAATTAAAAATGGTCAAATGATAAAAGATGAATTACATATAAACACTAAATATTAATGAAATAAATATTAAAAACAAACTATATTGTTTTAAAAATTCAAATTAGCTTCAAATAAAAGTCTTGAATTTAATCCAAATAAAAAAAATATATTTTATTTTATAAGTTTAAAATTAATGAATATACCAATGATTTGATTGAGCTGAGGTCAATGGATTTTAATGTCAAATAAATTAATATAAATTTTATCCATTATCCTGATAGTTGAATTCTTTTCTTTCACCTTTTAATTTAAAAAGATTTATTCTTATTCTTTAAATTTAAAGAGTCATTTTTTTTTTTTTCAAAATTTCAAAAATCAATCAAAATAACTGGGATAATTTCAAATAGATAAAAAAATTCAACTAAAATGACTTGCCATTATATAGGATATTAGTCATGAATAAAAAAAAAATTAAATAAATAATTAAAATAAAAAAAAATATTAAAATTGCTAAAACATCTCATAAAATTTCATTATTTAATATTTTTTGGGAATATATTCATATTACTTTTATTAAAAATATATATTTATAAATTTATTAATAATTTAAATAAAAAAATTTTTTTCATTTATAACTTATATATATATGACATTATTGATAAAAATTTATTTTTTAAACAGTCATATAAATAAATTATATTTAAAAAGGAAAAAATGTAAATTTATACAATTTAAAAAAAGTTTTTAAATCTTTTAAATTTAAATATATATTCATATATAGTTGTTTGATAATTATATTCTAATTCATTGTTGGTAAAAAGTTTAGCGAAAAATGATTAAAAAATTTTTGTTTTAAAGAAATAATAAAAATATTTAATTTTGAATAAATTTCTTAATGGATAAAATATATTCAATAATATGGAATTTTATATATATTACCAAACATGTGGCATTCAAACATTCAAACGCTCAATTTTCAATCCTCTCATTTAAATCCCTCACACAGATAGTTAACTAAAAAATATACTGTTTGCCTTCAACCGGAAGGTAAAGCCTCTCTTTCGACCTGTGTTTTACCTCCATCCCCGAAGTCCTGCAGCAACGCAACTCTGGAAAAAATTATTAACTCTGATCATGCGGTAGTATCTGTTAACATCTCTTTCAACTCCACCCCCTATAAAGAACCTCCTACCACTAGAACTTCGTTCTATTATCAACGAGCTGACTGGGACGCGTTCCGTGATTTCCTCCGCGATGTCCCCTGGGATGGAGTCTTTACGCTCCCTGTCCAAGAATGTGCTTCTGAGGTCTCTTCCTGGGTTAAAGCTGGAATCGACGCTTTCATCCCATCAAGGAAATATAGGGTCAAGTCGCGCTCCTCCCCTGGTTCTCCGCTGCTTGCTCAGCCGCCATCGCCCATAGGAACCACTACTTCCACCATATTCCGTAGCGACATGTCTGACTGCAATAGACGTCTCTTTGCCTCCGCCCGTAACGAGTGTAAGCGTGTCCTCAACGATGCTAAGTCACTATTTGCTGCTCGAATGAAGGAACGTATTGCATCTCGCAAATTTGGCTCCAAAGATTATTGGCGTCTCTGCAAGAGTGTATTGAACAATTGCAAACCCTCTATACCTCCTTTATTCAACCAGTTCGAAAGTCCTGACCTCCTCTACCGACAAGGCTGAATGCTTTGCTCGGAAATTTTCATTCAACTCGACGCTCGACTCTTCCGGTGTACCCATACCCGACTTCCCTCTTAGAAACTGAGGCCATATTGAGTGGGTTAAACATAACCCCATCTTTGGTATTGGGCGTTATCTCTAATTTAGACCCCAACAAGGCTAGTGGTGGAGATGGGATACCAGCCATTGTCTTGAAGAAATGCGCGCCTGAACTGGAGCCCGCCCTTTCTAAACTATACAACTACTGCCTCAAGGAATCTTGTTTTCCTGACCGCTGGAAGTCCTCTCCGATCGTTCCTGTCTTCAAGAACTCTGGCAGCCCCTATGACCCTTCCAACTACCGTCCTATCAGTCTCCTTCCCCTCTTCGGCAAAGTCTTCGAAGCCCTAATCAATACCGGGGTGGTTCACCACCTTACATCCCATGATCTGCTCTCAGACAAGCAATATGGTTTCCGCTTTGCCCGATCTACAGCTGATGTGTTTACGGCCATCACTGAAACTGTCTACCGAGCTCTTCAAAATAACGGGGAAGCTCGTGCCGTGGCCCTAGACATCTCCAAAGCATTTGATAGGGTTTGGCATGCCGGCCTTCTTCGCAAGCTCCAGGGTTATGGCATTACGGGTCGATTGTTATAACCTAATACAATCATTCCTGTCAAACCGTGAATTGAAGGTCGTTCTCAACGGATTCTCCTCCAGTTCCTATCCCACGAACGCAGGTGTTCCTCAAGGCTCCATCCTAGGCCCCACTCTATTCCTTATCTACATAAATGACCTTCCTGACGCCATAAATTCCCAAGTTGGCATCTACGCGGATGACACCACAATTTATTCCTGCCTCAAAAAACAAATCTAGTGTCACTGACAAAACTCACCTGGCCGTGCGTCTCGAAAAAGGACCTCCAATCGATTGTGAACTGGGGCAAGGAATTGGCTGGTCAACTTTAACGCTTCAAAAACAAAACTGCTCTCTATTAATCACCACAGAGATCCTTCCCTGCCCTCCATTAGAATGTCTGACGCTCAACTTCTCGAGAGCAACTCTCTGCGGCTGCTCGGTCTCACGTTGACTGCTGACCTGAGATGGAATAAATACATTGAGTCAATTGCTTCGTCCACTGCAAGGAAAGTTGGCTCCCTGAGCCGCGCCAGGAAATTTTTTTCTCCCGGAATCGATCCTCCAGATCTACAAATCAACAATTCGCCCTTGCATGGAGTATTGCTGCCATATATGGTCTGGTGCCCCTTCTGTTTGCCTCGGGGTTCTTGATAGGCTCCAGAGGCGGATATGCAATATAATTGGCCCTGATCTGGCATCTCGTCTACAGTCACTTTCTCACAGACGCGCCGTCGCCTCTCTCTGTCTGTTTTGCAAATACTTTTATGGTAATTGCTCCGAGGAGCTGCATTCGCTGGTTCCCAGACGTCATGAGTTCAAGCACCCTACGAGGCTGGCATCCCGCTCTCACCCCTTCACTGTCGAAACTCCTAAATGTAGCCGTCTCTTCTACTCCAATAGCTTCATGTCTCGCACCTCTCGCCTGTGGAACTCCCTTCCCTATTCCTGTTTCCCTGAGAGCTATAATCTCCAGCTATTCAAATGTAATGTCAATCGACATCTCCAGTTGCCTTGATCTATCTATCCTTCTCCTCATCCTTTCTTCTATCACTCCTATCTGATCTTGCTCCAAATTTTCTGTAACCCCTTGCGTCCTAGTGGCTTCCCGCCTTGCTTGGGGTGAAATGCTTAAAAAAAAAAAAAAAATATATATATATATATTATATATATATATATATATATATAAATAATATTGATATATAAATTTTATATATAAATTTATACATTTAAAAAAATTTTATTTTTTTTATATTTTATGGAAATTTTAAAATATATTTAACATTGAAATCTATATATGATAAAATTTAATCTCCATTTTATATATATTTATATACATATATATATATATATATAACAAACAATATATAAAAATATATATAATATATATATATATATAATTATTAAAAAATGAATAATATATATGGGAATATATTTATAATAAAATAATTTATAAAAAGAAAAATAATTATATATTTACCGGTTCAAAAAAATCGTAAATATAAAATTTTCATCTTTAAAATAATAAAGATTTCTTATTACCATTTTAAATACACATTTGTTTTTTAAAATGACATAAATAAATTTATAAATAATTTTGGAAACATATCATTTTCATTAGAATATATCCATTTTTATTTTTTCAATTTATAAATAAAAGATAAATTTCAAAATTAAATCAGAATATGATATTTGTTGAAAATTTAATCAATAAAAATGAATTAATTTAAATAAATATTAAAGTTTAATAAATATATAGAAAGGAATGGTAAAAATATTTTTTTAAAATTAAAATTTTATGAATAATAATATATATTCATTTTTTTTATATATATTATTTTCATTTTTAAAAAGGTTAATAAATTATGAGAAAATAAATACGTCATTTTTTAAAATTTTTATAAATGGAATAAAATTTTTTAAAATTATTATATAAAATGGAAAAAATAAAAAATTAAAATTGAACTGACATTTTTAAAAAATAAAAAAAATTTTGTAAAATAAATTAGATGAAATATTAAAAAAGAAAAGAATTTAAGTTTTGAAAAAATGAAAAAAATTTCAATTTTAATTATTATTTTTAAAATAAAAAAATTTAAAAAAAAAAAATTTTTAAAATATATTTTACTAAAAAAAAAATTTGAAAAATAAAATAAAATTTACAATTAAATTAAAAATATGGAATAATTTATAAATAAAATAAAAGAATCCTGGAGGATATTTAAAATCCATTGAATATGGTTCAGAAAAGAATTATATTGAGAACACATTCATTAATGAAATCTTTTGAATTTTAAAAAAAACAAAAAACATTGAAAAACAAAATAAAAAAAAGATAAAAAATAAAATCAAGGACTGTTTAAATAAAATTTTTTAGTTTTTCCAAATTTAAATTAATTTTTTTAAAATTCCAAATGATAAAAAAAGCAATTTAAAGTTTATATATATATAAGATGGGGACATTGAAGATTATAATTAAATGAAATTTAAAAAAATTCAGAAAAATAATTCAAAAATACAATTTAAAAATGCTAAAACTCATTTATTTGAATTTATACAGTGCAATAATAAATACACTTGTGAAACTAAAAATTAAACTTTAAAATTTTGATATTTCAAAAAAATATTAAAAGAGATTTTTTAATAAGATAAACACTGGTAAATTTTTAATTAAATTGGCAAAATTAAAATAAAAAATTTTAATTTCAGTTAAAGCCAAAAAAATTTACAAAAAAAATTTGAAATTTAAAGAAAAAATATAATAAAATTAAAATATCAAAAAATTACCATTTTTTAAAACATTTCTAAAAAAAAAAATTTTCTACAATCAATTATATTGAAAATCTTGTAACTTAAAAAAATAAAAATATATATAATTATAATATATATAAAAAATAAAAAAAATTTTCGAATTTTTTAAGTTTTTTTAAACAAATATAACAATTTTAAATTTAAAAATATACATTTGCATAAAAAAATTTAACATTATCATTTTTTTTAAAAATTAAAATATATATATATTAAAATTCATTTATATATATATAAATATATAAAAATTTAAATTGTTTTTTATATTGTTTTTATTTTTAAAATGAATTAATATGGAATTGATAAACAATAGTTAGAATGAAAAATATGAATTTTATTTTTGTTAATTGAAAATATTATCTAATTAAATCAATATATGTTTTTTTTATTTTTAAATAAAATAAATAAAAATGAAAAAAAATGTGCGCCTCTTCAATCTGTTTTTATTTTTTCATTTTTTAATTAATTTAAAAAATTTCTGAAAAATTTTAGATTTTTCTGTTTAAATACTTGTTAAATATACATATAATATATATATATATATATCAAATATTTATATATATAAAAATATTATTTTTTTGACTTTATAATTTCTATAAAAAATAAAAAATATTGAAAAAATTTTTAAAAAAAAAAAATTGATTCAATATATATATATTTTTAAATTAATTTTTTTATTCATATAATTTTTTTAATAAATTTAATGTTATTCGAGATTTTGAATAATAAAATCAAATTTGTTTAAATTTAACAAATAAAAGTCATCCAATTAAAAAAATATAAATCAGATAAATAAATAATATAATAAAAACAAAAACTTAAAAATATTTTTAATTTTATAATGATAAAAAAAATAATAATTTTAAACCCTTTTAACTGCTAATGAAAAATAAAAAAATTTGATTAAAACCAAATAAATTACTGAATAAAAATGAAAAATTGTATTTCAAAAAATTTTTAAAATAAATAAATTAACAACAACTTAAAAATTTTGTCCATTTGAAAAAACCGTTAAGTTGAACAAAAAATTATAAAAAAATCGAAAATTTAGAAGAAAAAACATTTAAAAAATTTAAAAAAAAAAAAAAATAAAAAATTCCAAAATTTTATTCAGCGAATTAATTTTTCGCGTAAAAAATAAAAATGCGATTTTAATATAGTTGAAAATTCAAGAAATTGCAATTAAAAAAAATCTAATAAGAAATTAAATTAAAATATTCAACCGGTAGTTATAAATTAAATATATTCCATAAATAAATATAATTTCATGGAGCGAATGTATAAATTTATAATTATCCAATAAATTTAACGTAAATTGCAATAATAATATTTTCATTAAAATGGTAAAAAAAAAATATTTTTTTTTAATTTGACCCTGGGTTTTCCATTTTTAATTTAAAACAAATTCAGTATGACGATCAGATTTATTCTAAACCTAGGAAACAAACTCAATCAATACATTTAATTAAAAAAATTTTTGTTAAAATTTTTAATGAGCATAAAATTTAATAAATTACGCAAGAAATATATAAAATATAAATAATATATATAAAATATATATATATATATATATATATATATATATATAATTGCCCCCAAAAATGGGAATTTTTAACAATTCAAAAATATATATTTTCAAGAAAAATATATTTATTTTTAATAAAAAATTTAAAAATAAATAATTGCCATTTTTAATTTCTTTATAATATTAAATATTATAATTTTATTTTTTAAAATATAATTTTATTTGTAGATATATATATTAAATATTACGAATAATTCTTGAAATCTATTGTTGAGATAAAACATTTGATAAAAATTTTTTATCTCAGTTGGGATACTGCAATTTCAGGTTGGAATTAAAAATGGCGAAACATTTACTTAAGTTTTTTAAATCACTGTCTTCAAAAAATCTTTTGCTCAGGTCTGCCATTACATTTTTTTGAAAAATGTTTTTTTTAATGCCTGTATAATATATATTTATAAATATTTATATATATATATATTTAAAAAAAATAATGATGAAACATTGAAAAAAAAAATTTTTAGACAAAATTTACGATCAAACGAAAAAAAAAATATTTTCACATCAATAAAACAAATATTTGAAATAATCAAAATTTTGAGCGTTTTAAAAATTAAATTTTACTTAAATTTTTATAATCACTTATATTAAAAAAACACACACACACATTTGAACATATTAAATATATATATATATATATATATATATAAATATATATTCTATTTAAAACTGAAATAACTAATATTAGAAATTCTATATATCGTATGCTGGTGTGAATACGCTGAATTAAAATAAAAATTGGAAATTTTTCTGTTATTATTTTTAATAATTATTGGTAAATTGATTATGCAGAGCTAAATTTAAATTTAATTTCAGCATCAAGTATAATGACCAAATTATTTTTATTATTGGGCCAACTCTCTAATAATTTAAAAAAAAGATTATTTTATCATCATAAAAATGATTCTTAAAATAAAAAAATAATGCAAATGCCACAATAGTCTATAAAAATTTACTGTTTTATACCAAAACAGATAGCTACAAACCCGCAGTGAATTGGGAATTATTTCAGATTGTAAAAATCAATTCCATTTAAAGGCATTGAGGACGAAAGGTGCAATCTATTTTAAAACACGAAAAATTATTCTTTTCAAATTTAAAATTAATAATCTAAATCTACTAAATAAACGGAATGAACTTTTGTCTAGTTGTCTGCACAGGAAATTATTTTCTTAAAATATTGTAATCCTAGATGACCACTTCCCGTCTAAATTTTAATTTTCCACCTATTAATTTTTTATAAAAAAACATCGATTACTTCCCTCTAACCAGTCAAACGCATTTTACGAACAGCGTCCAGCGTTAAAAATTTTAAATTTTAAGCGTACTTCAATTCTTATATTTTTTTCTAATCTAAACTTTTAAAATTATTGACTCAAATGGAACACCTCATTTCCTGCATTAAACCCCGTATTGTTCTTTAGTACTATTTTTGTGCTATTTAATTTTGAACTATGAATCATCGTCTATCCTATCAGCGTCTGTATATTTTTTAAAAAAAAATAAACAATAAGCTATAT
Organism: Acanthosepion pharaonis; assembly: GCA_903632075.3. NCBI lineage: Eukaryota > Metazoa > Mollusca > Cephalopoda > Sepiida > Sepiidae > Acanthosepion > Acanthosepion pharaonis. The sequence continues at coordinate 58,345 of CAHIKZ030003804.1, forward strand.
CTCGTGCCTTAAAACCAACGAAACTCTGAATCTTACATCAAACATAGGTATATACATATTTATTACACACACACACACGCACACACATGCACACACATACGTATATGTATATATATATATATATATATATATATATATATATATATATATATATATTTCAATGGGGATGTTTTGATGCTTCTACAGACCAGGAGAACCAATGAGTATAGGATATCATGGATAAAGAGCAATATTTAGTTATTCTTAAAAAATAATATAAAACAAAAAAAAGTGCACCAAGCTATCTTCCAGGTCATCATAGACATTCTAACATGACAATGACC
>CAHIKZ030003805.1:0-60000 GCA_903632075.3 Acanthosepion pharaonis
TCCTCCATATCATGACTTGCATAACCCCTAGTAAGTAAAAGAACACATTGTCTAAGGCTGAGCACTATATCAGTGCAACATTACGACAAACAGAACTGGCCTCCAGCACAACATGCGAACCATGATGTCCTCAACAAACTTGCACAATGTGCCTATGATCCTGTAGTGGAAGAAGGTGTGATCCAGTGTCTCCACCAACTCACCGCAGCATACACAGTTTGTAGATTTTTTCAATCCTGCTGAACGAAGTCTCTTCCTAACCCAGAGGGCCCCTCGAATCACCAGCCAGATGAGTGATGCCTCATCATTAGTGAGGCATTTCAACCTAGGTACCCAAGGCCATATAGAGCAAGCCTCCTGCTTTGTCAGATCGAGCTTGCCTGTCGGATCATCCTGAACGGATCCCTTCACTAGAACTTTATATAATGTCTTACAAGTCAACGTCTGGACATCGGGAATGTCATCCATTGCTCATAAGAAGAACTTGAGAGCAAGTCTATATTCATGATAGAAGAAGAACTTGTCTCTGGGTGAGCAGCAGGCCTCCTCCGACGCGAGTACACACTTCTGAAGGAAGGAAAGTTCTTACAGATGTCTTCCTTCCAGAATTTACAGTTCTCATCCAATTGCAAACACGTCCAATCTACAAAAGAAATGTGAAGTACATGTCAATGAATCACAATGCTAGGCATACCCAGACCACCATCAGACTGGTGGAGGTAACAGATCTCACAATATACCTTGGGGGACCTGCCTCCTCACAAGAAGGCGAACTAGATCCTCACTAATGTTATTAGTATGGTATACGGAATTGGAAGTACAGAGAGTCAATAAAGGAGAATCGGGTAGATGTGCAAGGCACATACTTCCGCCCTCCTCTTTAAGGAAAGACTCCTCCGTGACCACAGATGAGCTGCACTCTTGGCCTTCTTTTGCACCTCTGACCAATTCATTTCCAATGAGATCGGGGACTGAACCAGACCCCGAGTATCTTGATCAACCTGTCCATCCAGAGAAAAGGTCCAGGAAAAGAAATTCCCTTCCATACATCCACAGCAAGCCAGCAGACTTATTGCAGTTGATCTTGGCCTCTGTCACTGTCTCATACCCTCTGGTTTCTTTGCTGACTTTGTCAGTCTCAGCTCTGCTCAACACAAGAACCAAAACATTGTCCGTATAGGCGGAGTTCCTAGCTGAGGTGGTAGGACCAAATTCATCTTTAACTTGCTAAGGAAGGGTTCCAATGCAAGAACGTACAGCAATGGTGAAAGCAGACAACATTGATGAATGGAGCGAGACAATTCAAGTCTCCAATCTTACTCCATTCACTTCCACCATTGCACTGGGAGATGCATATAGAAGTCAGATCCATGTGCAAAAGTACAGCCCAAAATCAGTCGCTGAAAGGACAGCCTCCAGAAATCAATGGTCAACCCTATCAAATGCCTTGGACTGATCTAAATTGATCAACATGGCTTCAATGTCAACTTGCTCAATGATCAAATATACCAAATGCAGGTTGTCTTGAATAGTCTTACCCTTAACAAAACAAGTATGTGAGGAACCAATCAGACTAGGTAGGACAGTCTGCAAATAGCCGGCTAAGATCTTGGCCAAAATCTTCAACTGTGTTTAATATCATTAAAGGCCAATAATTACCTGTCTCATGCCCACCATTCTTGTTCTTGTAAAGCAACTTTATCACACTTCTGGTCAAACATTGAGGTATAGACCTCTGCTTCATCCCGTTGTTATAAATCAATGCCAGCAAGGGAACAAAAACAGGCAACTGCCTCAAGTACAATTGGTAAGGCAAATCTAATCACAGACTTTTGTCCTGGCTAACCAGCTTCAATGCTTCCCAGATCTCGGACTCTGTGATGGGAAGCTTGCACCCAGCCTCTTCAGCTGCCTCAAACTGAGCAGGACTCAGACTGCAATCACTGGTAAAAAAAGATCTGAAAGTAATTTTAAAAGTCTTATATATTCCCTGTTTGTAGTCATGGTTCACTTGTCCGCAATGTGATGCTAGCAATATGTTGATTCGCTATGCTTTTGAGCTTCCTCTGTATGCAACGGGCAGCCAAGTTCATCTCTTGAAAAGACATTTTTTTAATCTAGTCCTAACTAGCAGAGCTTGATAAGCAAGGAGGCAATCTGCCCTAGCTAAAGCTACATCCACACTATCACAGGATTTGATTGCCCCAATCAAACTTGGTTTCTAATACCGTTTGTGGTGCTAACATAGATAGGTTGAGTCAACGATCAAAAATCATCAGCAAATGACCTAATTTTGGATTTTAGATTATCCCAGCAATTATTCGCAACCACAGCTCCTATCAATTCCCAATTCCTTCTGTAGCATTAGTAACAGTTGGTCCTGGAAATTGCGTTCACCAAAAAAATGATGCATTCAACTTCCAAAATACAGCCCACCTCACCTTAGGCTTATCTAAGTTTACAGGAATCTGGACAAACCATTGGTGTATGTAAGCTATCAAATGGAAACTTGGACAATCTAAGAGCACTATTCTGCTTATGATAATTGATACCAGTGTAGTGACTATTTATAGTTCTCAACAAACAAGACTTCTTTAAAGTAAGGTAATCACAAAACAAAGGAGATTACTTTATCAAAAAGGCATATATTTAATAGCACTCATCCTTGACAGGCCTGGTCTATGTCTGTTTGCATCAATTATGTGTCTGAGGCGAATGAAGAAAACAGTAACCGGCGAGTAAATTCAAGCTCTCCCAGCTGGTATTTCAAACTTGAGTCGTTCCTTCTTGAGTTCTGTCTCCAAATCAATTAACTGCCCGCTCACTTTGTCAACCGTGAACGTCCCTCAAGAACTCCCGACTGGAAAAAGTAGTTGTTTTTATAGTTGTTCATGTACCCGAAAATCCCTTGCGTCTTCATGTGATCCCATAATTCATTGCGTCCATGTCCCATAATGCATTGCATCATTATTGCATAAAATGTGATGCCAGTCCCCCTCATTCTTTTTTACGTTATCTGGCCGAGGACGGATTACAGAGAGCGGTAAGTGCTTTTCTCTCCCTCATTTCAACTGCAGTAGCTTTACATGCTAAGCAACACGGCTCTTTTTTTGGTGGGGACAAGGCAAGTCGCGACCAGTTGTGCTCGTCCCAGGTTCTGTCTCATGTCCGCCACAGTGTCTCAAGTAATTTGTAATATTCCTGAAAAATTGGCATTTCTCCTCATTGAGTTTGAACCTGTTTTCTTCAATTCTCTGGAAAACTTGCTGATTGTTTTAAATGCAGCCACCTAGTTTTGCTTTTTATGGGTACATTATCCAAATATCCAATGGCAAAATATAAGCCAGCGAGCCTCCTATCCATTACTTCATGAAAAACACTAGGTGCCACTTTTGACACTGAATGGTTGTCTTTTACAACTATATAGACCTTTATGACTTTTAACAATTAACAATTCTTTTACATCCTTTTTCACCCAATTTGTAAATATCCATCTGACAGGTCAATTTTGAAAAAAAATCTTCCATTTAATTTAGAAAAAAAATTCTTCTGGAGATGGTAATGGATATGTGTGAGGTTGTAGACACTCATTTAATCCTGTCAAAAATCTTCCACATGCCTAAATGTTTATTTTTTTTTTTGCATACACTGTTGGAGCTGCCAAAACTCAGAATAATCTGTGGGTGAAATTTCTTCCTAGAGCTTCTAATCTGTCAATTTCTTTGTTAAGAGATACAATTGAAAAAGCCATACCTACATTTAGGCTTAAATACAGGAAGTACATTTTCCTTTAACTAACAAATGGCTTTCACCTTTGGACATTTTCCAAGATCTTCAGAGAACACTGGAGGAAAATTCTTTAACTCCTTTACAAAACTTTCAGTCACCATACTTGTTTTTTTTTTACAAATTTCAGGTAGATTCCAGAAATCAAACAGTTTCATCCAGTTTACACCCAATAAGTTTAAATGTTAATTTTTTAATATGAATGCTTTAGTTTTTAAAGTTTTATTGGCACATGGGACAATGGCACATGCAATTTCATCTGAAAAGAATTTTTTTTTCTCTGAGTTTGACATGCAAATTTTTTAGTGTAGGTTGACCAATATTTTTAAAGTCTTTTCATTAATTATCGTAAAAGTTGCCGCCTGTGTTCAATTCAAGATTTTATTCGCATTATTTGTTTAAACTTATCTTTGGACTAATTCAGATGTTGAGTTTACAATATAACTTATATGTATTAAAATGTCTTTCATTTTTTTATTTGTTTTAATTTTTTTTAAATGACTGAGTGGCCCTGATTTTCTGACATTGGAAATGCTTTTTATTTTTGAATAGGCAATTTATTTTTAAAATGAAGTCCCCTACAACCATAGCAGTTTGTTTGGTGCAGTTATTTTTTTATTTTATTTTCTTTTTCACTTTGGTCATACAGTCAGCACTTGTACAATATGACTTACTTAATTACCTAATTATCATCACATATTATGAATATAATAATGTCCATATTAGGAGGTGGGGAATACATACTGAGAATTTCCTTACATAGCACTGACATAATCTGTTATACCTGACGTTATTACTCAATTATGTTTAATACATTTGTTATTCATTCTCAAGAAAGAATGCATGAACTCATTTTGTTTATAAACTAGAAAAAAAAACTTTTTTTTTTTCTCAAGGTGACAATGATAACAAATCCAGCTGTCTCTTCTACTTTGAATTTGGATGAGCAAGAAAGTAAAACACCTGAAGAAAACAATCACATATGAATCCTCAATGGAGACAGGTAGATTTTTATTTATTTTCTCATGCAATTCATAAATAGTAATTACTAAATATACCTTAGCATATGCATCAATTATAACAAATTTAGGGTTGTAACATACCCACGGGCAATAATGGTTATGTCCCTATTCACATAAATGCAGTAGTAAAATTCTGTATGTTAGTCCAATATTGTTGCAGATTCATGGTTGAATTCAGATTAAAAAAAAAGGAGCAGTTGACTAATAAAATAACCACTGCCGAATCTTATATGGGTTGTTCATGTACAAAGTATCATCGTTCATTACCAACCTTCCTTTGATTATTCTATTCAGTGACCTTCCTTGAGGATAGGAAATAAGGAAATTGAATGTAGAATAGGCAGGGCTAGAGTTATTTTTGTCCAATGATGCCAATTACTACAGAAGCAAAACATGATGTCTAAATCTGGAATCATGTCCTAAATAGCCCTATTGGGTTGAGACTTACATGTAGATGTCTTGCACAGTGCCATACTCTTTCTGACCTGTTTGTTGTATACAATCATGTTCTCAGATCAAAGGTTAGAATACCTTCAAGAAAGTGAAATATGCTCATCTGAGTGATGAGCTTCCTTCTTCAAATATCATGAACTGGTACGGAAGAACCATAAAGAAACCACATCACGTGAGGACTTTCAACAGCAGCAACACTAAAATAGATATCATAAGTAACTTGAACAAAACATAATGATGTAATCAAGAATCTGATTCCACACTACTTCAAACAGTTAGGTAAGGAGCCCAAGTAAACACTGGAAAGAGCAATAACAGTTAATGAACTGAGAAACATACTTTGCTGAAGAATTGTTTGAGAGAAAGTTTTTGTAAGTATTCGATCAGTGAATGTTTCTTATAAGGAAATGGCTACTATTACCACTTATGAGAACAGATGCTACACTTTGATCCCAGCTTGATGGCTAGGAAGAAGAAAGTGTAACACTGGCTGCTCTGCCAATGAATGTCAACTGTGTCCTTATGAGGAAAGAACTAATATTGCAATTAGAGATGAGGAGAGCAGATATTACACTCTGATCCCAGTCCGATGGCCAGGGAGTGATGAAAAGTGTAAATTGAGTAGCACTGACTGTTCAATCAATAAATACCAAATGGTCCCTCATAAGAAAAAAAGCTAATATTACAATTGCCATTAGAGATGAGGATAGCATATACTACACTTTCATCTCAGCGAGATGGTCAGGGAGTGATATAAAGTATAATTCAAGTATCAATGGTTGCTCAGTCAGTTAATGCTGAATGTTTCCTTATAAGTAAACAGCTAATATTACCATTACTGTTAAAGCATAACATTTATATTTGGTTGTTATTAGGGCTGCAGCTAAATGCCTTATTTTATATTTTCTATCTGAATTTCTGGGATGAGGATATATTTTTTTGACTAATATACTCATCATATTATCATCAATTTCTGTTGATTTGTGTTGACTTGATGAAATTTCTGTTGAATTGTTCTTAAAAGTAACCATTAAATCAAAATAAATATGTCTTCTTCAGAAACAAGGAAGGCTCCTCTTGCAGCTCAAATTCCATTTGGAAATTAATATGAGTAAGGTTATCTCATTGTGTTCCACTTGTTTGGTATACATGTGTTATAGTTTCTGTGTGTGGGACACATGTAAATAATGTGCATATAATTTTGTGTATGACTTAGTTGTATAAAAACTCTCTCTGCAAGTAAATCATGTTTGACATTCCTTTTCATTCATCTATTCTTACTGTCCATGTATTATTATGGATATAATAATGCCTATAATGGGGGAAATGCATAGAGATTTATTCCTTCCTCACATAGCACTGACATAAACTGTTTTACCTGACATGATGTGATATTATTACCCAATTATGTTTAATACATTTGTTATTAATTCTAGTAAGAGAATGCATAAATTCATGTTTCTATAAACAAAAAATAAACAGAGTACTTCTTTTTTTTCTTCTCAAGGTGACAATGATAACGAATTTACCATCTCTTCTTTGAATTTGGATGAGCAAGAAAGTAAAACACCTGAAGTAAACAATCCCGCATGTGAATCATCAATGGAGAGAGGTAGATTTTTTATTTATTTTCTCATGCAATTCATAAATACTAATCCATTCAAATACCTCAGCGTATTGATCGGTTAGTATAGGAGATAAAGAAATTGAACTTAGAATAAATAGGCTGGGCTAGAGGTATTTTGTCCAACACTGCTAATTGCAACAAAATAAAAACATTAAACCTAAAATATGTAATCATGTTACTAAATAACCAAATCAGATTAAGACCAAACTCCTTAAGAAATGTCTGCTGTATACAACTGCTTCCACTGTTCAAAGTTTAAAATAGCTTCAAGTGTGGTATGAATGTTTGAGTGATGATCATTCTTCTTCAAACCTCATGGACTGGCATTACAGAATCACAAAAGAACTTTACCAAATAATAGAAACCACATTACCTGACAACTTTCAACAGCAGCAACAATAAAAATAAATCTCATAAGTAATTCAAAAAAAAATAATAATATAAACATGATGCTGACTATTCCAAACAGGAAAGGAGCCCTGATCAACGCTGGAAAGAGTAATAACACTTAATGAAGTGGAGAAGCATACTTTCCTGAAGAATTGTTTCAAGAGAAACATTTTATAAATTTTTGCTAATATAAAATCAACTGATCGATCAATGAATGTTTCCATTACAGATGAGAAAAGGTACCACACTTTGATCCCAGTCTTATGGTTAGGATGTGGAAAGAAGTGTATCACTGGCTGCTCAGGAAATAAATGCCAAATGTTTCATTACGAAGAAAGAGCTGATATTGCCATTAGAGATGAGGATAGCAGATACTACACTTTGATCTCGGCTACTTGGTCAAGGAGTGATCAAACATATAACTCCTGCAGCACTGGTTGCTCGGACAGTGAATGCCGGATGTTTCCTTGTAAGGAAACAGCTAATATTACCATTGATGTTTATCTTTGGCTGTTGCTATTGCTGCAGCTAAATCCTTTATTTTATACTTTTTTCTCTGAATTGCTGTGATGAATTGTTATCATTGTTGTATTATCTAATTATCATCAATTCCTGTTGATCTGGGTAAACTTCATAAAGTTTCAGTAGACTTGTTATATTTAAAAGGAAACCCATTCATTCAATGTCATAAACTTTATCACCTTGTCAAACGTTGAGGTATAGATCTCTGCTTCATCCCGTTGTTATAAATCAATACAAACAAGGAACAAAACAGGCAACTGCCCCAAGTACAATTTGTAAGGAAGACAATCTAATCCCAGACTTTTGTCCTGGCTAACCAGCTTCAATGCTTCCCAGATCTCAGACTCTGTGATGGGAACCTTGCACCCAGCCTCTTCAGCTGCCTCAAACTGAGCAGGACTCAGACTGCAATCACTGGTAAAAAGATCCTGAAAGTAATTTTAAAAAGTCTTACATATTCCCCTGTTTGTAGTCATGGTTTACTTGTCCGGCAATGTAATGCTAGCAATATGTTGATTGGTTGCGTTTTGAGCTTCCTCTGTATGCAATTCGGCAGCCAAGTTCATCTCTTTGAAGACATTCTTTTAAACTAGTCCTAACTACCAGAGCTTGATAATCAAGGAGGCAATCTCTGCCCTAGCTAAAGCTACATCTATACTATCACAGGATTTGATTGCCCAATCAAACTTGGTTTCTAATACCGTTTGTGGTGCTAACATAGATAGGTTGAGTCATCAGCAAATGACCTAATTTTGATTTTAAATTATCCCAGCAATTATTCGCAACCACAGCTCCTGTCAATTCCCAATTCCTTCTGTAGCATTAGTAACAGTTGGTCCTGGAAATCGCGTTCACCAAAAAAAATGATGCATTTAACTTCCAAAATACAGCCCCACCTCACCTTAGGGCTTATCTAAGTTTACAGGAATCTGGACAAACCATTGTGTATGTAAGCTATCAAATGGAAACTTGGACAATCTAAGAGCACTATTCTGCTTATGATAATTGATACCAGTGTAGTGACTATTTATAGTTCTCAACAAACAAGACTTCCTTTAAAGTAAGGTAATCACAAAACAAAGGAGATTACTTTATCAAAAGGCATATTTTTTAATAGCACTCATCCTTGATAGGCCTGGTCTATGTCTGTTTGCATCAATTATGTGTCTCAAGTAATTTGTATTATTCCTGAAAAAATTGGCATTTCTCCTCATTGAGTTTGAACCTGTTTTCTTCAATTCTCTGGAAAACTTGCTGAATATGTTTTAAATGCAGCCACCTTGTTTTGCTTTTTATGGGTACATTATCCAAATATCCAATGGCAAAATATAAGGTTTCAGTCTAGCCTCCTATCCATTACTTCATGAAAAACACTAGGTGCCATTCTTTGACACTGAATGGTTGTCTTTTACAACTATATAGACCTTTATGAATTTTAATAATTAACAATTCTTTTACATTTTTCACCCAATTTGTAAATATGCATCTGACAGGTCAATTTTTGAAAAAAAATCTTCCATTTAATTTAGAAAAAAATTCTTCTGGAGATGGTAATGGATATGTGTGAGGTAATAGACACTCATTTAATCCTGTCAAAAATCTTCTACATGCCTAAATGTTATTTTTCTTTTTTTGCATACACTGTTGGAGCTGCCCACTCAGAATAATCTGTGGGTGAAATTTCTTCCTAGAGCTTCTAATCTGTCAAGTTCTTTGTTAAGAGATACCACAATTGCAAAAGCTACACCTACATTTAGGCTTAAATACAGGAAATACATTTTCCTTTAACTAAAAAATGGCTTTCACCTTTGGACATTTTCCAAGATCTTCAGAGAACACAGGAGGAAAATTCTTTAACTCCTTTACAAAACTTCCAGTCACCATACTTGTTTTTTTTTTTTTTACAAATTTCAGGTAGATTCCAGAAATCAAACAGTTTCATCCAGTTTACACCCAATAAGTTTAACATGTTAACTTTTAATATGAATGCTTTAGTTTTTAAAGTTTTATTGGCACATGGGACAATGGCACATGCAATTTCATCTGGAAAGCTTAAGTTTTTTTTCTCTGAGTTGCCACATGCAAATTTTTTAGTGTAGGTTGACCAATATTTTTTAAAGTCTTTTCATTAATTATCGTAAAAGTTGCCGCCTGTGTTCAATTCAAGATTTTATTCGGCATTATTTGTTTAAACTTATCTTTGGACTAATTCAGATGTTGAGTTTACAATATAACTTATACTGTATTAAAATGTCTTTCATTTTTTTTATTTGTTTTAATTTACAATGACTGACTCGGCCCTGATTTTCTGACATTGGAAATGCTTTTTATTTTTGAATAGGCAATTTATTTTAAAATGAAGTCCCCTACAACCATAGCAGTTTGTTTGGTGCAGTTATTTTTTATTTTATTTTTTCACTTTTTCACTTTGGTCATACAGTCAGCACTTGTACAATATGACTTACTTCAATTACCTAATTATCATCACATATTATGAATATAATAATGTCCATATTAGGAGGTGGGGAATACATACTGAGACTATGCCTTTCTCACATAGCACTGACATAATCTGTTATACCTGACGTTATTACCCAATTATGTTTAATACATTTGTTATTCATTCTCAAGAAAGAATGCATGAACTCATTTGTTTATAAACTAGAAAATAAAGTACTTTTTTTTTTCTCAAGGTGACAATGATAACAAATCCACTGTCTCTTCTACTTTGAATTTGGATGAGCAAGAAAGTAAAACACCTGAAGAAAACAATCACACATATGAATCCTCAATGGAGACAGGTAGATTTTTATTTATTTTCTCATGCAATTCATAAATAGTAATTACTTCATATACCTTAGCATATGCATCAATTATAACAAATTTAGGGTTGTAACATACCTACGGGCAATAATGGTTATGTCCCTATTCACATAAATGCAGTAGTAAATTCTGTATGTTAGTCCGCTGTTGCAGATTCATGGTTGAATTCACTTGGCTCACTTCGAGCAGTTGACTACTACTTCTATGCACCACTGCCGAATCTTATATGGGTTGTTCATGTACTAAGTATCATCGTTCATTACCAACCTTCCTTTGATTATTCTATTCAGTGACCTTCCTTGAGGATAGGAAATAAGGAAATTGAATGTAGAATAGGCAGGGCTAGAGTTATTTTTGTCCAATGATGCCAATTACTACAGAAGCAAAACATGATGTCTTAAATCTGGAATCATGTCCCTAAATAGCCCTATTGGGTTGAGACTTACATGTAGATGTCTTGCACAGTGCCATACTCTTTCTGACCTGTTTGTTGTATACAATCATGTTCTCAGATCAAAGGTTAGAATACCTTCAAGAAAGTGAAATATGCTCATCTGAGTGATGAGCTTCCTTCTTCAAATATCATGAACTGGTACGGAAGAACCATAAAGAAACCACATCACGTGAGGACTTTCAACAGCAGCAACACTAAAATAGATATCATAAGTAACTTGAACAAAACATAATGATGTAATCAAGAATCTGATTCCACACTACTTCAAACAGTTAGGTAAGGAGCCCAAGTAAACACTGGAAAGAGCAATAACAGTTAATGAACTGGAGAAACATACTTTGCTGAAGAATTGTTTTGAGAGAAGTTTTTTTTGTAAGTATTCGATCAGTGAATGTTTCCTTTATAAGGAAATGGCTACTATTACCACTTATGAGAACAGATGCTACACTTTGATCCCAGCTTGATGGCTAGGAAGAAGAAAGTGTAACACTGGCTGCTCTGCCAATGAATGTCAACTGTGTCCTTATGAGGAAAGAACTAATATTGCAATTAGAGATGAGGAGAGCAGATATTACACTCTGATCCCAGTCCGATGGCCAGGGAGTGATGAAAAGTGTAAATTGAGTAGCACTGACTGTTCAATCAATAAATACCAAATGGTCCTCATAAAAAAAGCTAATATTACAATTGCCATTAGAGATGAGGATAGCATATACTACACTTTCATCTCAGCGAGATGGTCAGGGAGTGATATAAAGTATAATTCAAGTATCAATGGTTGCTCAGTCAGTTAATGCTGAATGTTTCCTTATAAGTAAACAGCTAATATTACCATTACTGTTAAAGCATAACATTTATATTTGGTTGTTATTAGGGCTGCAGCTAAATGCCTTATTTTATATTTTCTATCTGAATTTCTGGGATGAGGATATATGTGCTTCTGGACTAATATACTCATCATATTATCATCAATTTCTGTTGATTTGTGTTGACTTGATGAAATTTCTGTTGAATTGTTCCTTAAAAGTAACCATTAAATCAAAAATAAATATGTCTTCTTCAGAAACAAGGAAGGCTCCTCTTGCAGCTCAAATTCCATTTGGAAATTAATATGAGTAAGGTTATCCTTTCTCACATAGCACTGACATAATGTGTTATACCTGAAATTATTACCCAATTATGTTTAATACATTTGTTTTTAATTCTGAAGAAAGAATGCATAAATTCATTTGTTTATAATCTAGAAAATTAACAAAGTACTTTATTTTTCTCAAGGTGACAATGATAACAAATCCACTGTCTCTTCTACTTTGAATTTGGATGAGCAAGAAAGTAAAACACCTGAAGTAAACAATCCCGCATGTGAATCATCAATGGAGAGAGGTAGATTTTTTTTTTATTTTCTCATGCAATTCATAAATACCAATCCATTCAAATACCTCAGCATATTGATCGGTTAGTATAGGAGATAAAGAAATTGAACTTAGAATAAATAGGCTGGGCTAGAGGTATTTTGTCCAACACTGCTAATTGCAGCAAAATAAAAACATTAAACCTAAAATATGTAATCATGTTACTAAATAACCAAATCAGATTAAGACCAAACTCCTTAAGAAATGTCTGCTGTATACAACTGCTTCCACTGTTCAAAGTTTAAAATAGCTTCAAGTGTGGTATGAATGTTTGAGTGATGATCATTCTTCTTCAAACCTCATGGACTGGCATTACAGAATCACAAAGAACTTTACCAAATAATAGAAACCACATTACCTAACAACTTTCAACAGCAGCAACAATAAAAATAAATCTCATAAGTAATTCAAAAAAATAATAATATAAATATGATGCTGACTATTCCAAACAGGAAAGGAGCCCTGATCAACGCTGGAAAGAGCAATAACAGTTAATGAACTGGAGAAGCATACTTTCCTGAAGAATTGTTTCAAGAGAAACATTTTATAAATTTTTGCTAACATAAACGCGAACTGATCGATCAATGAATGTTTCCATTACAGATGAGAAAAGGTACTACACTTTGATCCCAGTCTTATGGTTAGGATGTGGAAAGAAGTGTATCACTGGCTGCTCAGGAAATAAATGCCAAATGTTTCATTACGAAGAAAGAGCTGATATTGCCATTAGAGATGAGGATAGCAGATACTACACTTTGATCTCGGCTACTTGGTCAAGGAGTGATCAAACATATAACTCCTGCAGCACTGGTTGCTCGGACAGTGAATGCCGGATGTTTCCTCATAAGGAAACAGCTAATATTACCATTAATGTTTATCTTTGGCTGTTGTTATGGCAGCAGCTAAATCTTTTATACTTTTTTCTCTGAATTTCTGTGATGAATTGTTATCATTATTGTATTATCTAATTATCATCAGTTTTTGTTTATCTGGGTAGACTTCAAAAAGTTTCAGTAGACTTGTTCCTTAAAAGGAATCCATTCATTCAATGTCATAAACTTTATAACACCCCTGGTCAAACGTTGAGGTATAGATCTCTGCTTCATCCCGTTGTTGTAAATCAATTCCAGCAAGGGAACAAAAACAGGCAACTGCCTCAAGTACAATTTGTAAGGAAGACAATCTAATCCCAGAATTTTGTCCTGGCTAACCAGCTTCAATGCTTCCCAGATCTCAGACTCTGTGATGGGAACCTTGCACCCAGCCTCTTCAGCTGCCTCAAACTGAGCAGGGCTCAGACTGCAATCGCTGGTAAAAAGATCCTGAAAGTAATTTTAAAAAGTCTTGCATATGCCCCTGTTTGTAGTCATGGTTCACTTGTCCGGCTATGTGATGCTAGCAATATGTTGATTGGTTGCGTTTTGAGCTTCCTTTGTATGCAATTCAGCAGCCAAGTTCATCTCTTCGGAAGACATTCTTTTTTAATCTAGTCCTAACTAGCAGAGCTTGATAAGCAAGTAGGCAATCTCTGCCCTAGCTAAAGCTACATCCACACTATCACAGGATTTGATTGCCCAATCAAACTTGGTTTCTAATACTGTTTGTGGTGCTAACATAGATAGGTTGAGTCAACGACTAAAATCATCAGCAAATGACCTAATTTTGGATTTTAGATTATCCCAGCAATTATTCGCAACCACAGCTCCTATCAATTCCCAATTCCTTCTGTAGCATTAGTAACAGTTGGTCCTGGAAATCTCGTTCACCAAAAAATGATGCATTCAACTTCCAAAATACAGCCCACCTCACCTTAGGCTTATCTAAGTTTACAGGAATCTGGACAAACCATTGATGTATGTAAGCTATCAAATGGAAACTTGGACAATCTAAGAGCACTATTCTGCTTATGATAATTGATACCAGTGTAGTGACTATTTATAGTTCTCTACAAACAAGACTTCCTTAAAGTAAGGTAATCACAAAACAAGGGAGATTACTTTATCAAAAAGGCATATTTTTAATAGCACTCATCCTTGACAGGCCTGGTCTGTCTGTTTGCATCAATTATGTATCTCAAGTGATTTGTATTATTCCTGAAAAATTGGCATTTCTCCTCATTGAGTTTGAACCTGTTTTCTTCAATTCTCTGGAAAACTTGCTGAATATGTTTTGAATGCAGCCACCTAGGTTTGCTTTTTATGGGTACATTATCCAAATATCCAATGGCAAAATATAAGCCAGCTAGCCTCCTATCCATTACTTCATAAAAAACATTAGGTGAAACTTTGACACTGAATGGTAGTCTATTAAAACTATAAAGACTGTTGTAAGTAATTCCCACAACCTGCTCCCCCTGTTTGGTGTAATGGACAGACTCCAGAAATGCTTATAAATAAGCTAGCTTAATTCTTTTCTTTTTGTATCTGTATTAAGTTGAAAAAAGCTTTCCTAAGTTTATTCGCTTCGGGGTTATTCATTACAATTTATTCAACTTAAAATAATGGAACGATACCTCAAGCCTGACTGCCTGGAACTTGATATGTCAGACCCTGATTCTAGTGACAAATGGCAACTTCGGAGGGATATGTTCGAGGGATTTCTTTCGGAGCTGCAGTCTTCTTCAACGTCATCATTGACTGGCTCACAGAAATTAACCCTCTTCTTACACCATGTTTCCACTCCAATTTATAAGTGTTTGTCCGGGTGTCAAAATTATGATACTGCTATAAGCACTCTGGATGGTATGTTCATTAAGAAGAAAAACTCCATTTTTGCAAGATACTTACTTGCTTCTCGGCGTCAAGAAACTGAAGAAAGTCTAGAGCTGTATCTTCAAAACCTGAAAATATTAAGTTGCGACTGTGATTTTACTGCCCTGACAGCAAGCCAAGCCAGGGATATCTCAATAAGAGATGCCTTCATCAGTGGAGTACAGTCTAACCAAATCAGACAAAGGATGCTCGAAAACAAGGACTTCGATCTGGCTATCGCCTACGAGCTAGCCGTTACGTTGGACATGGCCCAGAAACAATCAGATCTCTATTCGCAACCTGATTTTTCAGGGGCTACTATTCCTGCCCATTCTCATTCCCAACAAATTCCCATCTCAAATTCACAACATTGTGACCCTCAGGATAAGGATTCTTCAAATACTATTGAACAACCCGTTACTATCGCTTCAGCTGATATTAAGTGCTACTTCTGCGGCCTTCGTAAACACGCTCATTCATCCTGCCCGGCTCGAAACAGTAGATGTCGTGGATGTGGCAAGCAGGGACATTTTTTAAAGGTTTGTCGGCCGGCCCCTATCTCTATCTACCGTATCGACTGTCTCTCCCAAATGCCTCTCTAAAACAATTGTGCTGGCCAGAGTGAATGGACTAAATCTCCATGCTCTTATTGATACAGGGAGTTCTGAAAATTTTATTGATGCACATATCGTGGAAACAAACAAATGGAAAATCTTTTCCTGTTCTAATCAAATATCGATGGCCACTTCATCCTTATCCTGCCGTGTAATCGGATTCTGCATGGTTAACCTCAAGCTAAAAGAAAATTTCTATTCTAAAATCAAGTTGCTGGTAATGAGGAACCTCTGCTGTGAAGTAGTTCTAGGGCACAATTTCCTTAACTGACATTCTCACCTTACAATTCCGTTTGGTGGTATCAAACCAGTGCTGCAAATATGTGGATTAGCAACTGCAAAAGTCCAGTATCCATCTCTCTTCTCAAATCTAACCTCTGACTGCAAACCTATAGCCCTAAAATCTAGACGCTATTCGCTCAAAGACGAGGAATTTATTGCAATGGAAGTGAAGAGACTTCTTAAGGAAAATAATATAGATAGAGCCCAGCAAATCGCCATGGAGAGCCCAGGTCCTAATAATGACTAATGAAAACCATAAAAAGAGGATGGTTGTTGATTATTCCCAAACCATCAACAGATATACACAGCTCGATGCATATCCGCTGCCCCGTATTGACGAAATGGTTTCCGATATCACTAATTATCGTATTTTCAGCACGTTGGACCTTAAGAGTGCCTACCATCAGATACCCATCAAGCCGGAGGAAAAACCTTACACGGCATTCGAAGCTTGTGGGCGTTTATATCAATTCCGTAAGATCCCTTTTGGGGTTACAAATGGGGTCGCGAGTTTTCAAAGGGTAATAGACAAAATCATTTCTAATGAGAAATTGAAGGGTACTGTGGCATACATAGACTATGTCACTATTTGCGGTTATAACGAGGAAGATCATAACCACAACCTCAACTGATTCATGGCCGCCATAAATAAATATGACCTGACCCTTAATGAGGAAAAGTGTTCATATAATTTGAAAAGCATCAAGCTACTAGGGTACATAGTCAGGAATGGTGCCATGAGACCAGACCCCGAGATACTTAAACCCCTGATGGAATTACCAATTCCTGGAAATATAGCTGCTTTACAACGAGCCCTTGGCATGTTTGCGCATTATTCCCAATGGGTTGCGCCCTTTTCTGAAAAAAATACATTTACTTACTCAAGTAAGAACTTTTCCATTATCTGATTCAGCCATTAGAGCATTTCAAAATTTAAAAAGGGATATTGCTAATTCTGCCATTGCTGCCATTAATCCTTCAGCTCCACTAGTAGTTGAAACCGATGCATCTGATTCGGCAATAGCTGCCTCCTTAAGACAACATGGTTGGCCTGTAGCTTTTTTTCTCTAGGACACTCTCGAAGTCTGAACGAAGGCATAGTGCCATAGAAAAAGAAGCATACGCCATAGTTGAAGCTTTACAAAAATGGAGGCATTATCTGATTGGTAGACAATTCCACCTTATCAACGACCAAAAATCAGTATCATTCATGTTTAACCCGAAAACCTCAAGTAAAATAAAAAATGAGAAAATTGCAAGATGGCGGATGAAACTCTCTTGTTATTCATTCGGCGTCTCCTATCGCCCTGGAAAGGAGAATGCTGCAGTTGACGCACTTTCAAGGGTGTATGGTCTAACAACAAGCTCCTCTGATCTTCAGAGCATACACCGAAAATTGTGCCACCTGGGCATCACAAGAATGATTTATGTTGTCCGGAGCAGGAATTTACCATATTCAGTTGAAGATGTAAAAAGAATTACCAACTCCTGCCAAATATGCGCACAAAATAAGCCAAGATTCTATAAGCCCCCTCAAGCAACACTCGTGAAGGCCACTTAGCCTTTCGAAAGGATTTCAAGGGTCCACTACCTTCTAAAACACAAAATAAATACATGCTTACTGTAATTGATGAGTACTCAAGGTTCCCCTTTGTCATTCCATGCCCTGATGTAACGGCCACTACAGTTATTCAAGGCCTCTGCTCCCTTTTCGCAATTTTTGGAGTGCCTGCATATATTCATACACATCGGGGATCTGCCTTTATGTCGGAAGATCTCAAGAATTTTTTGCATGAACGAAGAGTGGCAGTTAGCCGAACCTCCCCTTACAACCCTCAAGGGAACGGGCTCTGTGAAAGATATAACGGAATAATATGGAAGACTGTACAGTTGGCATTGGCAAACCGGAAAATGCCAATCTCAAAATGGTAAAGTGTCATACCCGAGGCTCTAAACGCTATCAGGACCCTACTGTGTATGCTATTTATCAACCCACCCACAAGGATTGAATATAGCACAAGGCGGTTTAGTGTGGGTAAAGAGCCCATGGGATCGGCCAAAAAATATAGCCTTTTTAGAACCGCATTGACGTATTCAGGCCCTGTCTACCTCCCGAATCTAAACCTTGCCCTTCGCAAAGCCCGGGTTCCTCCTCAAAATGCAGAGAGTTTGACAGTCGTCGCTTACAGTCAAAGACTGTATCACGACAGCTAAACTCGGAGGTCTTGCTACTGTGTACATCTACAAATGCCACTCCACATGAAAGGTTTTTTCCGTTCCAACGACGAAGCTCAACAGGCACTTCTCTCCCTTCATGGCTTGCTCATCCTGGAATCGTTTTACTGAAACAACATGTTTGTCATAGTAAACATGACCCCTTAGTCAGCAAAGTGAAACTAATTGAGGCGAACCCCCAATACACCCAAATTGAAACTGCGGAAGGAAGACAATCAACAGTCTCCTTAAGAGATCTCGCGCCGGCTGGAAATACATCTGAAGAGGCTACTGCGATGGAGAATCGCAAATATCCAGTTTTCAGAACCAGCCCAGTTAAGCTAGGTGATCAAATCTCGTGTGCATCTAGTTCAGATACTCTACCGAATGAATCCGATTATTCTTATGAACCTTCTTCTACATCTGATTCTGAAGAAAGACCGATACCACAAAAACGGACTCACCCTACATCGGAGACTGACACTTATTTTTCAGACACCCAGCAACCGAAACGTAAAAAAAAAAACGGTGCCGTTTCAAGGCTGGACCCTCTATGCAGATATGCGTTAATCATGATAACTATAACTTGTCGTCTGAAGTAGACGGCAACCAGTCACCTGAACAATTAAGATGTTCCCAAAGGATCCGCAAAATGCCAGGTCGTTGGAAAGACTTTATTCTGTACGAATAACTAGCCGGTGGGGGAGAATGTTGTAATTAATTCCCATAACCTGCTCCCCCTGTTTGGTGTAATGCACAGACTCCAGACATGCTTATAAATAAGCTAGCTTAATTCTTTTCTTTTTGTAGCTGTATTAAGTTGAATAAAGCTTTCCTAAGTTTATTCGCTTCGGGTTAGTCATTACATAGAACTTTATTAATGTTAATAATCAACAATTTTTTTTACATTTTTCATCCACTTCAATTTGTAAATATGCATCTGACAGGTCAATTTTTGAAAAAATCTTCCATTTAATTTAGAAAAAAATTCTTCTGGAGATGGTAATGGATATGTGTGAGGTAGTAGACACTCATTTAATCCTGTCAAAAATCTTCCACATGCCTAAATGTTATTTTTCTTTTTTTGCATACACTGTTGGAGCTGCCCACTCAGAATAATCTGTGGGTGAAATTTCTTCCTAGAGCTTCTAATCTGTCAAGTTCTTTGTTAAGAGATACTACAATTGCAAAAGCCACACCTACATTTAGGCTTAAATACAGCAAATACATTTTCCTTTAACTAAAAAATGGCTTTCACCTTTGGACATTTTCCAAGATCTTCAGAGAACACTGGAGGAAAATTCTTTAACTCCTTTACAAAACTTTCAGTCACCATACTGATTTTTTACAAACAAATTTCAGGTAGATTCCAGGAATCAAACAGTTTCATCCAGTTTACACCCAATAAGTTCAACATGTTAACTTTTAATACGAATGCTTTAGTTTTTTAAGTTTTATTGGCACATGGGACAATGGCACATGCAATTTCATCTGGAAAGCTTAAGTTTTTTTTCTCTGAGTTGCCACATGAAACTTTTTTAGTGTAGGTTGACCAATATTTTTTAAAGTCTTTTCATTAATTATCATAAAAGTTGCCGCCTGTGTTCAATTTAAGATTTAATTCAGCATTATTTGTTTAAACCTATCTTGGGACTAATTCAGATGTTGAGTTTTCAATATAACTTATACTGTATTAAAATGTCTTTCATTTTTATTCATTTGTTATAATTTACAATGACTTTGACTCAGCCCTGATTTTCTGACATTGGAAATGCTTTTTATTTTTGAATAGGCAATTTATTTTAAAATGAAGTCCCCTACAACCATAGCAGTTTGTTTGGTGCAGTTATTTTTTATTTTATTTTTTCACTTTTTCACTTTGGTCATACAGTCAGCACTTGTACAATATGACTTACTTCAATTACCTAATTATCATCACATAATATTATGAATATAATAATGTCCATATTAGGAGGTGGGGAATACATACTGAGACTATGCCTTTCTCACATAGCACTGACATAATCTGTTATACCTGACGTTATTACCCAATTATGTTTAATACATTTGTTATTCATTCTCAAGAAAGAATGCATGAACTCATTTGTTTATAAACTAGAAAATAAAGTACTTTTTTTTTTCTCAAGGTGACAATGATAACAAATCCACTGTCTCTTCTACTTTGAATTTGGATGAGCAAGAAAGTAAAACACCTGAAGAAAACAATCACGCATATGAATCCTCAATGGAGACAGGTAGATTTTTATTTATTTTCTCATGCAATTCATAAATAGTAATTACTTCATATACCTTAGCATATGCATCAATTATAACAAATTTAGGGTTGTAACATACCTACGGGCAATAATGGTTATGTCCCTATTCACATAAATGCAGTAGTAAATTCTGTATGTTAGTCCGCTGTTGCAGATTCATGGTTGAATTCACTTGGCTCACTTCGAGCAGTTGACCACTACTTTATGCACCACTGCGAATCTTATATGGGTTGTTCATGTACTAAGTATCATCGTTCATTACCAACCTTCCTTTGATTATTCTATTCAGTGACCTTCCTTTAGGATAGGAAATAAGGAAATTGAATGTAGAATAGGCAGGGCTAGAGTTATTTTGTCCAATGATACTAGTTACTACAGAATCAAAACATGATGTCTTAAATCTGGAATCATGTCCCTAAATAGCCCTATTGGGTTGAGACTTACATGTAGATGTCTTGCACAGTGCCATACTCTTTCTGACCTGTTTGTTGTATACAATCATGTTCTCAGATCAAAGGTTAGAATACCTTCAAGAAAGTGAAATATGCTCATCTGAGTGATGAGCTTCCTTCTTCAAATATCATGAACTGGTACGGAAGAACCATAAAGAAACCACATCAGTTTGAGGACTTTCAACAGCAGCAACACTAAAATAGATATCATAAGTAATTTTGAACAAAACATAATGATGTAATCAAGAATCTGATTCCACACTACTTCAAACAGTTAGGTAAGGAGCCCCAGTCAACACTGGAAAGAGCAATAACAGTTAATGAACTGGAGAAACATACTTTGCTGAAGAATTGTTTGGAGAGAAAGTTTTTGTAAGTATTCGATCAGTGAATGTTTCCTTATAAGGAAATGGCTACTATTACCACTTATGAGAACAGATGCTACACTTTGATCCCAGCTTGATGGCTAGGAAGAAGAAAGTGTAACACTGGCTGCTCTGCCAATGAATGTCAACTGTGTCCTTATGAGGAAAGAACTAATATTGCAATTAGAGATGAGGAGAGCAGATATTACACTCTGATCCCAGTCCGATGGCCAGGAGTGATGAAAAGTGTAAATTGAGTAGCACTGACTGTTCAATCAATAAATACCAAATGGTCCCTCATAAGAAAAAAAAAAGCTAATATTACAATTGCCATTAGAGATGAGGATAGCATATACTACACTTTCATCTCAGCGAGATGGTCAGGGAGTGATATAAAGTATAATTCAAGTATCAATGGTTGCTCAGTCAGTTAATGCTGAATGTTTTTTATAAGTAAACAGCTAATATTACCATTACTGTTAAAGCATAACATTTATATTTGGTTGTTATTAGGGCTGCAGCTAAATGCCTTATTTTATATTTTCTATCTGAATTTCTGGGATGAGGATATATGTGCTTCTGGACTAATATACTCATCATATTATCATCAATTTCTGTTGATTTGTGTTGACTTGATGAAATTTCTGTTGAATTGTTCCTTAAAAGTAACCATTAAATCAAAAATAAATATGTCTTCTTCAGAAACAAGGAAGGCTCCTCTTGCAGCTCAAATTCCATTTGGAAATTAATATGAGTAAGGTTATCTCATTGTGTTCCACTTGTTTGGTATACATGTGTTATAGTTTCTGTGTGTGGGACACATGTAAATAATGTGCATATAATTTTGTGTATGACTTAGCGGTATAAAAACTCTCTCTGCAAGTAAATCATGTTTGACATTCCTTTTCATTCATCTATTCTTACTGTCCATGTATTATTATGGATATAATAATGCCTATAATGGGGGGAAATGCATAGTGAGATTTATTCCTTCCTCACATAGCACTGACATAAACTGTTTTACCTGACATGATGTGATATTATTACCCAATTATGTTTAATACATTTGTTATTAATTCTCGAGTAAGAGAATGCATAAATTCATGTTTCTATAAACAAAAAATAAACAGAGTACTTCTTTTTTTTCTTCTCAAGGTGACAATGATAACGAATTTACCATCTCTTCTTTGAATTTGGATGAGCAAGAAAGAAAAAACACCTGAAGTAAACAATCCCATGTGAATCATCAATGGAGAGAGGTAGATTTTTTATTTATTTTCTCATGCAATTCATAAATACTAATCCATTCAAATACCTCAGCGTATTGATCGGTTAGTATAGGAGATAAAGAAATTGAACTTAGAATAAATAGGCTGGGCTAGAGGTATTTTGTCCAACACTGCTAATTGCAACAAAATAAAAACATTAAACCTAAAATATGTAATCATGTTACTAAATAACCAAATCAGATTAAGACCAAACTCCTTAAGAAATGTCTGCTGTATACAACTGCTTCCACTGTTCAAAGTTTAAAATAGCTTCAAGTGTGGTATGAATGTTTGAGTGATGATCATTCTTCTTCAAACCTCATGGACTGGCATTACAGAATCACAAAGAACTTTGCAAATAATAGAAACCACATTACCTGACAACTTTCAACAGCAGCAACAATAAAAATAAATCTCATAAGTAATTCAAAAAAATAATAATATAAACATGATGCTGACTATTCCAAACAGGAAAGGAGCCCTGATCAACGCTGGAAAGAGCAATAACACTTAATGAAGTGGAGAAGCATACTTTCCTGAAGAATTGTTTCAAGAGAAACATTTTATAAATTTTTGCTAACATAAACGCGAACTGATCGATCAATGAATGTTTCCATTACAGATGAGAAAAGGTACCACACTTTGATCCCAGTCTTATGGTTAGGATGTGGAAAGAAGTGTATCACTGGCTGCTCAGGAAATAAATGCCAAATGTTTCATTACGAAGAAAGAGCTGATATTGCCATTAGAGATGAGGATAGCAGATACTACACTTTGATCTCGCTACTTGGTCAAGGAGTGATCAAACATATAACTCCTGCAGCACTGGTTGCTTTCGGACAGTGAATGCGGATGTTTCCTTGTAAGGAAACAGCTAATATTACCATTGATGTTTATCTTTGGCTGTTGCTATTTGCAGCTAAACTTTATTTTATACTTTTTCTCTGAATTGCTGTGATGAATTGTTATCATTGTTGTATTATCTAATTATCATCAATTCCTGTTGATCTGGGTAAACTTCATAAAGTTTCAGTAGACTTGTTCCTTAAAAGGAAACCCATTCATTCAATGTCATAAACTTTATCACACCCCTTGTCAAACGTTGAGGTATAGATCTCTGCTTCATCCCGTTGTTATAAATCAATACAAACAAGGGAACAAAAACAGGCAACTGCCCCAAGTACAATTTGTAAGGAAGACAATCTAATCCCAGACTTTTGTCCTGGCTAACCAGCTTCAATGCTTCCCAGATCTCAGACTCTGTGATGGGAACCTTGCACCCAGCCTCTTCAGCTGCCTCAAACTGAGCAGGGCTCAGACTGCAATCACTGGTAAAAAGATCCTGAAAGTAATTTTAAAAAGTCTTACATATGCCCCTGTTTGTAGTCATGGTTTACTTGTCCGGCAATGTAATGCTAGCAATATGTTGATTGGTTGCATTTTGAGCTTCCTCTGCATGCAATTCGGCAGCCAAGTTCATCTCTTTGGAAGACATTCTTTTTAAACTAGTCCTAACTACCAGAGCTTGATAATCAAGGAGGCAATCTCTGCCCTAGCTAAAGCTACATCTATACTATCACAGGATTTGATTGCCCAATCAAACTTGGTTTCTAATACCGTTTGTGGTGCTAACATAGATAGGTTGAGTCATCAGCAAATGACCTAATTTTGGATTTTAAATTATCCCAGCAATTATTCGCAACCACAGCTCCTGTCAATTCCCAATTCCTTCTGTAGCATTAGTAACAGTTGGTCCTGGAAATCGCGTTCACCAAAAAAATGATGCATTTAACTTCCAAAATACAGCCCACCTCACCTTAGGCTTATCTAAGTTTACAGGAATCTGGACAAACCATTGGTGTATGTAAGCTATCAAATGGAAACTTGGACAATCTAAGAGCACTATTCTGCTTATGATAATTGATACCAGTGTAGTGACTATTTATAGTTCTCTACAAACAAGACTTCCTTAAAGTAAGGTAATCACAAAACAAGGGAGATTACTTTATCAAAAAGGCATATTTTTAATAGCACTCATCCTTGATAGGCCTGGTCTATGTCTGTTTGCATCAATTATGTGTCTCAAGTAATTTGTATTATTCCTGAAAAATTGGCATTTCTCCTCATTGAGTTTGAACCTGTTTTCTTCAATTCTCTGGAAAACTTGCTGAATATGTTTTAAATGCAGCCACCTTGTTTTGCTTTTTATGGGTACATTATCCAAATATCCAATGGCAAAATATAAGCCAGCTAGCCTCCTATCCATTACTTCATGAAAAACACTAGGTGCCACTTTGACACTGAATGGTTGTCTTTTACAACTATATAGACCTTTATGAATTTTAATAATTAACAATTCTTTTACATTTTTCACCCAATTTGTAAATATGCATCTGACAGGTCAATTTTTGAAAAAAAATCTTCCATTTAATTTAGAAAAAATTCTTCTGGAGATGGTAATGGATATGTGTGAGGTAATAGACACTCATTTAATCCTGTCAAAAATCTTTACATGCCTAAATGTTATTTTTTTTTTTGCATACACTGTTGGAGCTGCCCACTCAGAATAATCTGTGGGTGAAATTTCTTCCCTAGAGCTTTAATCTGTCAAGTTCTTTGTTAAAGATACCACAATTGCAAAAGCTACACCTACATTTAGTTTAAATACAGGAAATACATTTTCCTTTAACTAAAAAATGGCTTTCACCTTTGGACATTTTCCAAGATCTTCAGAGAACACAGGAGGAAAATTCTTTAACTCCTTTACAAAACTTCCAGTCACCATACTTGTTTTTTTTTTTTACAAATTTCAGGTAGATTCAGAAATCAAACAGTTTCATCCAGTTTACACCCAATAAGTTTAACATGTTAACTTTTAATATGAATGCTTTAGTTTTTAAAGTTTTATTGCACATGGGACAATGGACATACAATTTCATCTGGAAAGCTTTAAGTTTTTTTTCTCTGAGTTGCCACATGCAAATTTTTTAGTGTAGGTTGACCAATATTTTTAAAAGTCTTTTCATTAATTATCGTAAAAGTTACCGTCTGTGTTCAATTCAAGATTTAATTTGGCATTATTTGTTTAAACTTATCTTGGGACTAATTCAGATGTTGAGTTTTCAATATAACTTATACTGTATTAAAATGTCTTTCATTTTATTCATTTTTATAATTTACAAATGACTTTGACTGGCCCTGATTTTCTGACATTGGAAATGCTTTTTTATTTTGAATAGGCAATTTATTTTAAAATGAAGTCCCCTACAACCATACAGCAGTTTGTTTGGTGCAGTTATTTTTTTATTTTATTTTTTCACTTTTTCACTTTGGTCATACAGTCAGCACTTGTACAATATGACTTATACTTCAATTACCTAATTATCATCACATAATATTATGAATATAATAATGTCCATATTAGAGGTGGGGGAATACATACTGAGACTACCTTTCTCACATAGCACTGACATAATCTGTTATACCTGATATTATTACCCAATTATGTTTAATACATTTGTTATTCATTCTCTAGAAAGAATGCATAAAATTCATTTGTTTATAAACTAGAAAATAAAAGTATTTTTTTTTTTCTCAAGGTAGACAATGATAACAAATCCACTGTCTCTTCTACTTTGAATTTGGATGAGCAAGAAAGCAAAACACCTGAAGAAAAACAATCACATATGAATCCTCAATGGAGACAGGTAGATTTTTTATTTATTTTCTCATGCAATTCATAAATAGTAATTACTTCATATACCTTAGCATATGCATCAATTATAACAAATTTAGGGTTGTAACATACCTACAGGCAATAATGGTTATGTCCCTATTCACATAAATGCAGTAAATTCTGTATGTTAGTCCGCTGTTGCAGATTCATGGTTGAATTCACTTGGCTCACTTTATAGTTGATCATTACCTACTTCACTGCCGAACATCTTATATGGGTTGTTCATGTACTAAGTATCATCGTTCATTACCAACCTTCCTTTGATTATTCTATTCAGTGACCTTCATGAGGGATAGGAAATAAGAATTTGAATAGAATAGGCAGGGCTAGAATTATTTTTTGTCCAATGATGCCAATTACTGCAGAAGCAAAACATGATGTTTAAATCTGGAATCATGTCCCTAAATAGCCCTATTGGGTTGAGACTTACATGTAGATGTCTTGCACAGTGCCATACTCTTTCCTGGACCTGTCGTTGTATACAATCATGTTCTCAGATCAAAGTTACATACCAACAAAAAAAGTGAATATGCTCATCTGAGGATGAGCTTCTTCTTCAAATATCATGAACTGGTACGGAAGAACCATAAAAACCACATCACGGAGGACTTTCAACAGCAGCAACACTAAAATAGATATCATAAGTAACTTGAACAAAACATAATGATGTAATCAAGAATCTGATTCCCACCTACTTCAAACAAAAGGGGTAAGGAGCCCAAGTAAACACTGGAAAGAGCAATAACAGTTAATGAAACTGGAGAAACATACTTTGCTGAAGAATTGTTTGGAGAGAAAGTTTTTTGTAAGTATTCGATCAGTGAATGTTTCTTTAGAAAATGGCTACTATTATCACTTATGAGAACAGATGCTTTGATCCAACTGATGGCTACAGGAAGAAGAAAGTGTAACACTGGCTGCTCTGCCAATGAATATCAACTGTGTCCTTATGAGGAAAAGAACCAATATTGCAATTAGAGATGAGGAGAGCAGATGTTAGACTTCATCCCAGTCCCATGGCCAGGAGTGATGAAAAGTGTAAATTGAGTAGCACTGACTGTTCAATCAATAAATACCAAATGGTCCTCATAAGAAAAAAAAGCTAATTACAATTGCCATTAGAGATGAGGATAGCATATATACTTTCATCTCAGCCGAGATGGTCAGGAGTGATATAAATATAATTCAAGTATCAACGGTTGCTCAGTCAGTTAATGCTGAATGTTTCCTTATAAGTAAACAGCTAATATTACCATTACTGTTAAAGCACAACATTTATATTTGGTTGTTATTAGGGCTGCAGCTAAATGCCTTATTTTATATTTTCTATCTGAATTTCTGGGATGAGGATATATGTGCTTCTGATAATATACTCATCATATTATCATCAATTTCTGTTGATTTGTGTGTTGACTTGATGAAATTTCTGTTGAATTGTTCCTTAAAAGTAACCATTAAATCAAAAATAAATATGTCTTCTTCAGAAACAAAGGAAGGCTCCTCTTGCAGCTCAAATTCCATTTGGAAATTAATATGAGTGAGGTTATCCTTTCTCACATAGCACTGACATAATGTGTTATACCTGAAATTATTACCCAATTATGTTTTAATACATTTGTTTTTAATTCTGAAGAAAGAATGCATAAATTCATTTGTTTTATAATCTAGAAAATTAACAAAGTACTTTATTTTTCTCAAGGGTGACAATGATAACAAATCCACTGTCTTCTACTTTGAATTTGGATGAGCAAGAAAGTAAAAACACCTGAAGTAAACAATCCCCATGTGAATCATCAATGGAGAGAGGTAGATTTTTTTTTTTTCATACAATTCATAAATATAATCCATTCAAATACCTCAGCATATTGATCGGGTTAGTATAGAGGATAAAGAAATTGAACTTTAGAATAAAATAGGCTGGGCTAGAGGTATTTTGTCCAAATGCTAATTGCAGCAAAATAAAACATTAAACCTAAAATATGTAATCATGTTACTAAATAACCAAATCAGATTAAGACCAAAACTCCTTAAGAAATGTCTACTGTATAACTGCTTCCACTGTTCAAAAAGTTTAAAATATACCAAGTGTGGTATGAATTTTTGAGTGATGATCATTCTTCTTCAAACCTCATGGACTGGCATTGAAGAATCACCAAAGAACTTTACCAAATAATAGAAACCACATTATATAACAACTTTCAACAGCAGCAACAATAAAAATAAATTTTAAAATTCAAAAAATAATATTATAAATATGATGCTGAACTATTCAAACAGGAAAAGCCCTGATCAACGCTGGAAAAGAGCAATAACAGTTAATGAACTGGAGAAGCATACTTTTTGAAGAATTTTTCAAGAGAAACATTTTATAAATTTTTTTACTAACATAAACCTGTAACTGATTCAATGAATGTTTCCATTACAGATGAGAAAATTGTTGCACTTTTGATCCCAGTCTTATGGTTGGGATGTGGGAATGAATAGTATCACTGTGCTCAGAACAATGCCAAATGTTTCATTACGAAGAAAAGAGCTGATATTGCCATTAGAGATGAGGATAGCAGATACTACACTTTTGACGCTACTTGGTCACATGAGTGATCAAACTTATAACTCCTGCAGCACTGGTTGCTCGTTGGAAATTAATTTTATTGACAATTCATTTTCTGAATTGTCTGAAATATTTACTGAATAATTTTATTTCAGACAAAAGTGAAAGAAGTATAAGGAAAATAATTATAACTAATGTGTGTGTGTGTGTGTGTGTGTGTGTGTGTGTGTGTGGTGGTTTTTGAATACAAAAAATTTTTTACCATACTGGCTTTATTCAATTTAAAACCGATTACAATAATTAGTGTTTGTGCTTTTATATCTACAGAGTAGAAATCAGATTATTTTCTTAACTGAGATGAACTAAGGGAGGCAATTGAGTAATGTAATAACTA
Source organism: Acanthosepion pharaonis (assembly GCA_903632075.3). Lineage (NCBI taxonomy): Eukaryota > Metazoa > Mollusca > Cephalopoda > Sepiida > Sepiidae > Acanthosepion > Acanthosepion pharaonis. The sequence continues at coordinate 29,392 of CAHIKZ030003805.1, forward strand.
AGCAATTTTCATTTACATAGTCATATACTTGATAATTCTCATTCACTTAATTGATTATTTAAAATTTGTGTTACTTTAGGGAGCAAAAGATTGTTATTTTAGTATCAATAATATTTAAATGCAATATAAAATACATTTTTCAATTTCTTTCTTTTTTTCTTCTTATTTATGAATTATTTTATATTTAATTAAAAGAAAAACAAGAATTAATTTACAAAGACTAAATATTAATATGACTAACATTAAAAAGGTTAAATCTCACACGACTAAACTAGAAAGGGTTGCTGCAGATGTTGATTGATTAACAGATTAACCAATTTCTGTATTCTAATCAGCGCAATATATGCCAGCCTCCACATCAGAACACTCACAAGTCCAAAGAGAATAGAGGCTTTTTTCTTATATAGCATAACAGAGAATGGGATCAACCCAATAAAAGACTCAGAGTTTATTGTGTGTGGTGAGTTACTTCCTTTTCTACAGTGGGCTGTTGAGAGAAGATATTAGGCAATAGTGAGTGTGGGTCTGGGACTGGGAGACATATAAACCAGTGTTTTTCTCAGTTGGGGTGGGGTTGCTCTCAAAGTGCGAACGTGTGGATAACTAGATAAGATGAACTCAAGCTATTTCGGCAATTGACAGATGATGGCAGACGTCAAATTAGACTTAAAATGAATTCCTGAGTTTTCCAGTGGTTGAATGAATAGAGAAGCTGAAACTGGTTTGCAGGCTATGTGGAGTGAAGTCTCTGGAGTATGTGATCCTTTTGAGACTCACAGGTGGAGCATTTGCAGTCTAGCAGCAACTGTATGAAAAGCAACATCTACATTGACCAAAAATCCTGCCTTAGTTACAGCCTGGGCTACAGATGCATTCATCGTGTGCAAACAACTCATCAAGCAGCACCTGCAGTACAGTGAATCTGTTGATATATACCACATTCTTGTTAGGTTGGATGAGTGACCATATAATGGCTTGTGCCTTTGTGTTCAGGTTGCCATGTGATGTAAAGCAAACTCTGCGTGCACCATCTAGGATGGACATTCTGTCTATTTAACAGCTGTTTGCCTAAGCCAGGGCAATTATGAGAGATGAGGAGATAGAGGATGTTGTGGTGGCAGTGGCAGCTCGACCAATGCAAAGCATGGAAGGTGATATCTGAAAGTTTTTTAGCCACATGGGGAAAGATTTTCTGATGAGAAATAAAGGGATGAGGGGTGAGGACAATACAATACTATGCACTATTACTGTTGCCATACTGTGGGCCATATGTCTTTAAACTTTCCAAGGAAAATGTGAGAAGAGAAGACATGTCAGTTCCAGTATCTTCTCTAGTACAGCACATGTGATCATGTCCAGGTGGATGGCAGAATCGCCACCAAGCTGGTCGATACTGGTTGTTCACTGTATAGCCAGCACAGAGATGTGCCAGTTGATGGATGAAAGGGCCTGTATGCATAACAACTATAGATAGGGAGACCAGTGCCTGTTGGGATCAGAGTCATTGCTCTCTGGCTAAAAGGTGGAAGTTCTGTCAAGATCAAAGTACTAGTGGCCTGAGAAAAGCTTTGATTTTTTGACCTCTTGGTCAGGTTGAATGTGAACAAGGAACTGGGAGGAATAGGAATCACTCCTTTGGGTGCAGTGGAGTTCTTTGACAGAAAATCATCCTTGTGTTCAGCTCTCACTACAGAGGAACACTTTAGTGTCAGGTTTGATCAAAAAAAAAAGCGTGGATAGCATCACAGAAGTGAGCAGAAAACCAGGCACCTATAAAACAAGATAGCACAGAATCCTGTGTTTGAGCTGGTGTATAAAGAATAACCAGGTGTTAGAAGCATGGTTGGGTAACGGCTGACTCATACCATATCCTGAGAAGTAGCTTGGACCATCCAAGGGTCTAGTTCCACTGATGGCTATTATCCAAGACAAAAAAATGGTATGCACTGTAATAGATTACAGAGAGTTAAATGAGTACATGGATGTTGTTGTGAAGTGGAGGTTAGCACTAATCAGTTGCTAGACTCATACTTGCTAGTGGTTATTCTTAGTAACCACTTATATTGAATATTCAGTTCTGCTTATGCAAATTATGCATACTAATTTGCTAGTATCACTACATCTCCCTAAACCTTAAGGGCTTTATCCTCTTGTAGCTCTTGTACTCCTTCTTCTGATATTTTCCTCCTCTGCTCTCTTTCTCTCTCTCCCGTATTTCTTTCCCTGGGAAACCTCGATCTGTCGGTCAGGCTGTAGTCACATGTGTCCTCTTGCATACTCTGGTCTTCATCTGAATTTTCAGAGTCCTTCTGTCCCTCTTCCTCCTGCATTGTTTCCTCTGACGTTTCCTTGTGTAATGGCTGTTCTATCAACTCATTATCAGATGAAACTGACATCTCTTCGTCATTTCGTTCTTCCTCTTCACCCTAAGTCCTTATTTGGTCAGCATGGGCCAACACACTATTGCCATTCTCTCTATTTATTATGGCTGTATTATGGCCTTTTTACATTATAAACTCTGCTCTTTCTGTATCTGCATCCTTGACATAGTTAACGGAGCTCTAATCTGTCTCCCCATTAGAGCTTATGGGCTTTCCGCGTGTGTGGTATGGTCTGATAACTTAAAGCATCCTCAGTAGAAAAACTTCTACTTTTTTCTTTTTGCTGAGAGCATGCTTTCAGCCCCTTTTTTTTACAGTCTGAACCATCCTTTCTTCTATTCCATTTGATTGAGGGTGATATGGAGGAGTTTTATATGGTTTACACCCTATTTACTCTAACCATATGTTAAGTTCTTCCTCGCAAAATTACGGTGCATTATCCGATACCAAGGTTTTTGGTACACCATTTCTAGAGAATATGACTCTTAGAATTTGCTTTATAGTGGAACTTTTTTTTGTTTGCAACCCTTATTATTTCAGGCCAACCTGAAAAGAGTCCACTAATATTAATAAGAGTCCCCTCCATTTACGTAGGCATGATCCATATGGACCCTACTCCATGGCTCCATTTCTTTGGGCCATGAATGTAACTTGGCTTTGTGTAAAGTTTCTTAACTCTTTACATTTCTTACACCTCTTTACATAATCCTTAACATCTCTTGAATAACCCGGCCACCAAGCTTCTAGTTTTATCCTTTTTTGTGTGGCCGCTACTCCACAGTGTATATCATTATGTACACTTTCTATTAGCGGCTTTCTTTGTGTTTCTGGGGGAACTACCAGGTCCCCACTGCATATTACTCCATGTTCTATTGTTAATTTATGCCTCATTTCTTTATAAGGTCTTTCCGCCCTAGAACAATTTCCCCACAAACTTTTTTCTTATTCTCGATAGTATCCTACTTAGCACTGAATCATGTCTCGTTTCCGCAGCCATTCTGTCTAAAGACAAAACATCAGTCTCTATCAAGTGTAGGAACGAATCTTCAAATTCTTCCTCCGTTTTGTCTTTTGACTCCTTGTAAAATCTCAATCTTGATAAGTGCGCCCACATGGGGAATTGAATTTCCTTTGACATACTCTATATCAAAGTCAAATGCCATCAATCTTATTGCCCATCGTAGAATCCTTGATGTCGTGACTTTGGGTAATTCTTTCCTTGGGTTAAATATAAACTCCAATGGTCTATGATCACTTCTTAGTAAAAAAATTTTTCCAATTAAAAATTGTCGGGCTCTGGTAGTTGTCCACACAATAGCCAATGCTTCTTTCTCTATGTTCGAGTAATTAAATTCAGTGTTCGTTAACCTTCTCGACAAATACATTATTGGATGTCCTTCTTGTGATAATATTCCTGATATTGAATGTTCACTTGCATCTGTAGTGAGTGTCATGTCCTTTTTGGATCAAAATTTTCACTACAGGTTTCTTTGACATTATTTCTTTTAATGTTTCAAAAGCTTTCTGCTGTTCGCCTGACCAGATAAATTCTACATTCTTTTTTCTTAAATTTGCAAATGGTTCAGTCAAGTCCGTGTATTTTGGTAAGTATCGCCTGTAAAAATTTACCAATCCCAAAAAAGACTCCAATTCTTTTTTATTTGTAGGTGTAGCTACTTTTAGTATTTTTTTCTATCAAGGCTTGGTCTGGTGATATACCTTCTTTCGAAATGGAATAACCTAAAAAAGAAATTTTGTTGGAGTTGCTTACGCATTTTTTCTCATTTATCGTCATTCCTGCATTTCTTAATCTATTCAAGACTCATATTTTTGTAAGTATTTCTCTAAAACCTGCAATGTGTTGAAAATGGCATTCTGGTTTTTATGGATATGGCATTCTTTTCCATCTTAGTAATATTTTCGGTTACTTCTTTTGAAGTTTTCGTTTATTGGTACTCTTTAAATCTATTTTGAAAAACAGACATGCATGTCATGCTAAGTTCACATACGTAAATCACCATCTGTTTTCCTCAAAAACCACAATCGGTGATGCCCACTTGTTACCCTAGGCGGAACATGTTCTAGAAGATCTTGTTCTACTAGTTTACATAGTTTCGTTACCAATAATGGCAATAAATGTACTGGTAATTTCGTCCCATAAGCAAGGGGAAGATTTTTTCATTTTTAACTTGCTTCATAGTTTTTGAATTTCCAATTTTTTCCATTTTTATTTCATTAATTAATTTAGAATTATATTAAAGCACGTCATTTCCAATAAGCCCGTGGTTTTTCTTGCAAACTTGTAACAATTAGAGGTATTACTGAAAGTTTTCTTTAACTCCAATGAACCTTTCAAAATATCCTAATATTTTTTTGGCGGAGTTGTAAATGTTTTTGTAAAGGTATTTACCAATGTGTTCCCAAAATTTTTTGGTATTAGTGTTATTTTCACTCCCCAGTATCCATTTGGTAATATCTTAAATTGCAGTTATTAATTTTGACCTTTACTATTTTGTCTATTTTCTCTTTTATAGTATTTTTAATGTAAAACTTCCCTGTCGGGATTTTTTTCAATTCTTCAACTTTTTTTCTTTTTAATTTAAACACTGCTTGAAAGTGGTTCTTTTTAAGCAATTATTATGTTTTCCAAAAGGACACTTTTTCTTTTCATTTATGTCTTACATCCACAATGTAATACTTTTTTATCTTGTTTAACATGTACGACGCTTGTGAATATTTGTTTGATAGGTTGACTTCTTAATGGTTGTATGTCTGTATTAGCTCTTGTTGTTGAATAAACCCATTACAAGCATTTAAAGACATCTTTCCTATTTGTAACTGTTCCATTATTTTATATCGGTGTGATGACATACCTTCAATTAGTCTGCTGAATCAAGTCTTCAATGGTCTGTTCGGTCTTGTCCAAGTTTTCAAATTCAATATCTACTTGCATTTCGGGGAGCGGTGTCAATATTTTATAATTGGTTTCAATTTCTTGTTTCGACATGAATTTTTTTTTTCTGCCACTACCAGCCTTTTCTTGGGTCTCATATTTTTCTTATAAGCTGCTTATTTTTTCGAAAGTCGTCTTCCAAATTTAGGATATGCCATGGTGGAGACTTTCATTACGTCTAGCGATTCAGCTGTGGCCAAAATAAACTTGATTTCATTTTTCCTCCTCCTTTTCTTTTTTGTCTTTCAACTTTTTTGTTCTTGGCAGTGGCAGAGAAGCAACGAATCAAGTATCCACGAATTCTGGGATCTTCCATAGACAATTGATATCCTATCAGCAATGCCATTGTTTCTCAAGGTGACAATGATAACAAATCCACTGTCTCTTCTACTTTGAATTTGGATGAGCAAGAAAGTAAAACACCTGAAGAAAACAATCACACATATGAATCCTCAATGGAGACAGGTAGATTTTTATTTATTTTTCTCATGCAATTCATAAATAGTAATTACTTCATATACCTTAGCATATGCATCAATTATAACAAATTTAGGGTTGTAACATACCCTACGGGCAATAATGGTTATGTCCCTATTCACATAAATGCAGTAGTAAATTCTGTATGTTAGTCCGCTGTTGCAGATTCATGGTTGAATTCACTTGGCTCACTTTGAGCAGTTGACTACTACTTCTATGCACCACTGCCGAATCAATTTATATGGGTTGTTCATGTACTAAAGTATCATCGTTCATTACCAACCTTCCTTTGATTATTCTATTCAGTGACCTTCCTTGAGGATAGGAAATAAGGAAATTGAATGTAGAATAGGCAGGGCTAGAGTTATTTTTGTCCAATGATACTAGTTACTACAGAATCAAAACATGATGTCTTAAATCTGGAATCATGTCCCTAAATAGCCCTATTGGGTTGAGACTTACATGTAGATGTCTTGCACAGTGCCATACTCTTTCTGACCTGTTTGTTGTATACAATCATGTTCTCAGATCAAAGGTTAGAATACCTTCAAGAAAGTGAAATATGCTCATCTGAGTGATGAGCTTCCTTCTTCAAATATCATGAACTGGTACGGAAGAACCATAAAGAAACCACATCACGTGAGGACTTTCAACAGCAGCAACACTAAAATAGATATCATAAGTAACTTGAACAAAACATAATGATGTAATCAAGAATCTGATTCCACACTACTTCAAACAGTTAGGTAAGGAGCCCAAGTAAACACTGGAAAGAGCAATAACAGTTAATGAACTGGAGAAACATACTTTGCTGAAGAATTGTTTGGAGAGAAAGTTTTTGTAAGTATTCGATCAGTGAATGTTTCCTTATAAGGAAATGGCTACTATTACCACTTATGAGAACAGATGCTACACTTTGATCCCAGCTTGATGGCTAGGAAGAAGAAAGTGTAACACTGGCTGCTCTGCCAATGAATGTCAACTGTGTCCTTATGAGGAAAGAACTAATATTGCAATTAGAGATGAGGAGAGCAGATATTACTCTGATCCCAGTCCGATGGCCGGGGAGTGATGAAAAGTGTAAATTGAGTAGCACTGACTGTTCAATCAATAAATACCAAATGGTCCCTCATAAGAAAAAAGCTAATATTACAATTGCCATTAGAGATGAGGATAGCATATACTACACTTTCATCTCATATAGATGGTCAGGGGAGTGATATAAAGTATAATTCAAGTATCAATGGTTGCTCAGTCAGTTAATGCTGAATGTTTCCTTATAAGTAAACAGCTAATATTACCATTACTGTTAAAGCATAACATTTATATTTGGTTGTTATTAGGGCTGCAGCTAAATGCCTTATTTTATATTTTCTATCTGAATTTCTGGGATGAGGATATATGTGCTTCTGGACTAATATACTCATCATATTATCATCAATTTCTGTTGATTTGTGTTGACTTGATGAAATTTCTGTTGAATTGTTCCTTAAAAGTAACCATTAAATCAAAAATAAATATGTCTTCTTCAGAAACAAGGAAGGCTCCTCTTGCAGCTCAAATTCCATTTGGAAATTAATATGAGGTTAATTGTTTCCCTTTTTCATACATGTGTTATAGTTTTGTGTGTGGGACATAATGTGCATATTTTTACCTGAAATTAAAACTCTCTCCCAATTATGTTTAATTCCTTTTCATTTTTAATTCCATGAATGGAAATAATGCCTATAATGGGGGGAAAATTCATTTTTGTTTATAATCTAGAAAACTGTTTTTAACAAAAGTACAAATTATACTTTGTTTTTTTTTGTTCAAGGTGACAAGAGATAACAAATCATGTTTCTATAAACAAAACTTTGAATTTGGATCTTCTCAAGGTGACAATGATAAAAACACCTCTTTGAATTTGGAAACAAAGTAAAACATGTGAATCATCAATGGAGAATCATCAATGGTAGATAGATTTTTATTTATTTTCTCATGCAATTCATAAATACTAATCCATTCAAATACCTCAGCATATTGATCGGTTAGTATAGGAGATAAAGAAATTGAACTTAGAATAAATAGGCTGGGCTAGAGGTATTTTGTCCAACACTGCTAATTGCAACAAAATAAAAACATTAAACCTAAAATATGTAATCATGTTACTAAATAACCAAATCAGATTAAGACCAAAACTCCTTAAGAAATGTCTGCTGTATACAACTGCTTCCACTGTTCAAAGTTTAAAATAGCTTCAAGTGTGGTATGAATGTTTGAGTGATGATCATTCTTCTTCAAACCTCATGGACTGGCATTACAGAATCACAAAGAACTTTACCAAATAATAGAAACCACATTACCTAACAACTTTCAACAGCAGCAACAATAAAAATAAATCTCATAAGTAATTCAAAAAATAATAATATAAATATGATGCTGACTATTCCAAACAGGAAAGGAGCCCTGATCAACGCTGGAAAGAGCAATAACAGTTAATGAACTGGAGAAGCATACTTTCCTGAAGAATTGTTTCAAGAGAAACATTTTATAAATTTTTGCTAACATAAACGCGAACTGATCGATCAATGAATGTTTCCATTACAGATGAGAAAAGGTACTACACTTTGATCCCAGTCTTATGGTTAGGATGTGGAAAGAAGTGTATCACTGGCTGCTCAGGAAATAAATGCCAAATGTTTCATTACGAAGAAAGAGCTGATATTGCCATTAGAGATGAGGATAGCAGATACTACACTTTGATCTCGGCTACTTGGTCAAGGAGTGATCAAACATATAACTCCTGCAGCACTGGTTGCTCGGACAGTGAATGCCGGATGTTTCCTCATAAGGAAACAGCTAATATTACCATTAATGTTTATCTTTGGCTGTTGTTATGGCTGCAGCTAAATTTATTTATACTTTTTTCTCTGAATTTCTGTGATGAATTATTTATCATTGTTGTATTATCTAATTATCATCAATTTTTTTTTATCTGGGTAGACTTCAAAAGTTTCAGTAGACTTGTTCCTTAAAAGGAATCCATTCATTCAATGTCATAAACTTTATAACACCCCTGGTCAAACGTTGAGGTATAGATCTCTGCTTCATCCCGTTGTTGTAAATCAATTCAAACAAGGGAACAAAAACAGGCAAACTGCCTCAAGTACAATTTGTAAGGAAGACAATCTAATCCCAGAATTTTGTCCTGGCTAACCAGCTTCAATGCTTCCCAGATCTCAGACTCTGTGATGGGAACCTTGCACCAACCTCTTCAGCTGCCTCAAACTGAGCAGGGCTCAGACTGCAATCACTGGTAAAAAGATCCTGAAAGTAATTTTAAAAAGTCTTGCATATGCCCCTGTTTGTAGTCATGGTTTACTTGTCCGCTATGTGATGCTAGCAATATGTTGATTGGTTGCATTTTGAGCTTCCTTTGCATGCAATTCAGCAGCCAAGTTCATCTCTTTGGAAGACATTCTTTTTTAATCTAGTCTAACTACCAGAGCTTGATAATCAAGGAGGCAATCTCTGCCCTAGCTAAAGCTACATCCACACTATCACAGGATTTGATTGCCCAATCAAACTTGGTTTCTAATACTGTTTGTGGTGCTAACATAGATAGGTTGAGATAACGACTAAAATCATCAGCAAATGACCTAATTTTGGATTTTAAATTATCCCAGCAATTATTCGCAACCACAGCTCCTGTCAATTCCCAATTCCTTCTGTAGCATTAGTAACAGTTGGTCCTGGAAATCGCGTTCACCAAAAAAATGATGCATTTAACTTCCAAAATACAGCCCACCTCACCTTAGGCTTATCTAAGTTTACAGGAATCTGGACAAACCATTGGTGTATGTAAGCTATCAAATGGAAACTTGGACAATCTAAGAGCACTATTCTGCTTATGATAATTGATACCAGTGTAGTGACTATTTATAGTTCTCTACAAACAAGACTTCCTTAAAGTAAAAGGTAATCACAAAACAAGGAGATTACTTTATCAAAAGGCATATTTTTAATAGCACTCATCCTTGATAGGCCTGGTCTATGTCTGTTTGCATCAATTATGTGTCTCAAGTAATTTGTATTATTCCTGAAAAATTGGCATTTCTCCTCATTGAGTTTGAACCTGTTTTCTTCAATTCTCTGGAAAACTTGCTGAATATGTTTTAAATGCAGCCACCTTGTTTTTTTTTTATGGGTACATTATCCAAATATCAATGGCAAAATATAAGCCAGCTAGCCTCCTATCCATTACTTCATGAAAAACACTAGGTGCCACTTTGACACTGAATGGTTGTCTTTTACAACTATATAGACCTTTATGAATTTTAATAATTAACAATTCTTTTACATTTTTCACCCAATTTGTAAATATGCATCTGACAGGTCAATTTTTGAAAAAAAATCTTCCATTTAATTTAGAAAAAAATTCTTCTGGAGATGGTAATGGATATGTGTGAGGTAATAGACACTCATTTAATCCTGTCAAAAATCTTCTACATGCCTAAATGTTATTTTTCTTTTTTTGCATACACTGTTGGAGCTGCCCACTCAGAATAATCTGTGGGTGAAATTTCTTCCTAGAGCTTCTAATCTGTCAAGTTCTTTGTTAAGAGATACCACAATTGCAAAGCTACACCTACATTTAGGCTTAAATACAGGAAATACATTTTCCTTTAACTAAAAATGGCTTTCACCTTTGGACATTTTCCAAGATCTTCAGAGAACACAGGAGGAAAATTCTTTAACTCCTTTACAAAACTTCCAGTCACCATACTATTTTTTTTTTTTTTTTACAAATTTCAGGTAGATTCCAGAAATCAAACAGTTTCATCCAGTTTACACCCAATAAGTTTAACATGTTAACTTTTAATATGAATGCTTTAGTTTTTAAAGTTTTATTGGCACATGGGACAATGGGACATGCAATTTCATCTGGAAAGCTTAAGTTTTTTTTCTCTGAGTTGCCACATGCAAATTTTTTTAGTGTAGGTTGACCAATATTTTTTAAAGTCTTTTCATTAATTATCGTAAAAGTTACCGTCTGTGTTCAATTTAAGATTTAATTTGGCATTATTTGTTTAAACCTATCTTGGGACTAATTCAGATGTTGAGTTTTCAATATAACTTATACTGTATTAAAATGTCTTTCATTTTTATTCATTTTTTATAATTTACAATGACTTTGACTCGGCCCTGATTTTCTGACATTGGAAATGCTTTTTATTTTTGAATAGGCAATTTATTTTAAAATGAAGTCCCCTACAACCATAGCAGTTTGTTTGGTGCAGTTATTTTTTATTTTATTTTTTCACTTTTTCACTTTGGTCATACAGTCAGCACTTGTACAATATGACTTACTTCAATTACCTAATTATCATCACATAATATTATGAATATAATAATGTCCATATTAGGAGGTGGGGAATACATACTGAGACTACGCCTTTCTCACATAGCACTGACATAATCTGTTATACCTGATATTATTACCCAATTATGTTTAATACATTTGTTATTCATTCTCTAGAAAGAATGCATAAATTCATTTGTTTATAAACTAGAAAATAAACTGTTGTGAAGTTCAAGTTAGCACTAGTCAGCTGCTAAGCTTGTACTGCTGGTGGTTATTCTCAGTGACCACTTATAAGAATGTTCACTTCTACCAATGCAAATTATGCATACTAATTTTCTAATATCACTACATCTCCCTAAACATTAAGGACTTTATCCCTCTCATAGATCTTGTAATTCTTCTGCTATTTTCCTCACCCTGCTCCATTTCTCTCTCTCCCATATTTCTTTCCTTGGGAGACCTCGATCTGTCCCGGTCTAGGCTGTAGTCACATGTGTTTTCTTGCATAATCTGGTCTTCATCTGAACTTTTAGACTCCTTCTTTCCCTCTTCCTCCTGCATTGTTTCCTCTGACGTTTCCTTCTGTAATGGTTGTTCTACCAACTCATTATCAGATGGAATTGACATCTCTTCATCATTTTGTTCTTCCTCTTCACCCCGGTTTCTTATTTGGTCAGCATGGGCCAACACACTATTGCCATTCTCTCTATTTATTATGTCTGTATTATGGCCTTTTTGCATTATAAACTCGGCTCCTTCCGGATTTGCATCCTTGCTCTTTTTATACCACATCTTTTCACTTGTAGAGTATGACATAGTTAGCGGAGCTCTAATCTGTCTCCCCATTAAAGCTGATGGGCTTTCGAGTCTTCCCGCATGTGGTATCGTCTGATAACTTAAAAGCATCCTCAGTAGAAAAACTTCTAGTTTTTCTTTTTGCTTAGAGCATGCTTTTAGCCCTTTTTCACAGTCTGAACCATCCTTTCTTCTAGTCCATTTGATTGAGGGTGATATTGAGGAGTTTTATATGGTTTACACTCTATTTTCTCTAACCATATGTTTAGTTCTTCCTCACAAAATTCTGGTGCATTATCCGATACCAAGGTTTTTCGTACGCCATTTCTAGAAAATATGACTCTTAGAATTTGCTTTATAGTGCAACTTTTCTTGTTTGTAACCCTTATTATTTCAGGCCAACCTGTAAAGGAGTCTACTAATATTAATAAGAGTCCCACTCCATTTACGTATGCATGATCCATATGCACACGACTCCATGGCTCCACTTCTTTGGGCCATGAATGTAACTTGGCTTGTGTAAAGTTTCTTAACTCTTTACATTTTTTACATTTCTTTACATTTTCCTCAACATCTCTTGAATAACCTGGCCACCAAGCTTCTAGTTTTATCCTTTTTTGTGTGGCTGCTACTCCACAGTGTATATCATTATGTACACTTTCTATTATCGGCTTTCTTTGTGTTTCTGGGGGAACTACCAGGTCCCCATTGAAAATCACTCCATGTTCTATTGTTAATTTGTGCCTCATTTCTTTATAAGGTCTTTCCACCCTAGAACAATTTCCCCACAAATTTTTTCTTATTCTCAATACTATCCTACTTAGCACTGGATCATGTCTCGTTTCCACAGCCATTCTGTCTAAAAACAAAACATCAGTCTCTACCAAGTGTAGGAATGAATCTTCAAATTCTTCCTCCGTTTTGTCTTTTGACTCCTTGTAAAACCTCAATCTTGATAATGTGTCCACATGTGGAATTGAATTTCCTTTGACATACTCTATATCAAAGTCAAATGCCATCAATCTTATCGCCCATCGTAGAATCCTTGATGTCGTGACTTTGGTTAATTCTTTCCTTGGGTTAAATATAAACTCTAATGGTCTATGATCAATTCTTAATAGAAATTTTTTTCCAATTAAAAATTGTCGGGCTCTGGTAGTTGTCCACACAATAGCCAATGCTTCTTTCTCTATGTTCAAGTAATTAAATTCAATGTTCGTTAACCTTCTCGACAAATACATTATCAGATGTTCTTCTTGTGATAATATTCTCAATATTGAATGTTCACTTGCATCTGTAGTGAGTGTTATGTCCTTTTTTGGATCAAAAATTTTCGCTACAGGTTTCTTTGACAATATTTCTTTTAATGTTTCAAAAGCTTTCTGCTGTTCGCCTGACCAGATAAATTCTACATTCTTTTTTTCTTAAATTTGCAAACGGTTCCGTCAAGTCCATGTATTTTGGTAAATATCGCCTGTAAAAATTTACCAATCCCAAAAGAGACTCCAATTTTTTTTTATTTGAAGGTGTAGCTACTTTTAGTATTTTTTCTATCAATGCTTGGTCTGGTGATATCCCTTCTTTTGAAATGGAATAACCTAGAAAAGATATTTTGTTAGAATTGCTTACGCATTTTTTTTCATTTATAGTCATTCCAGTATTTCTTAATCTATTCAAGACTAAATCAGTTTTTTCTTTTAATTCCTTTTCATTAGTAGCTCCTATGCATATGTCGTCTTGGTAACAAACCATATTTTGTACATTTCCTAAAACCTGTTCAATGTGCCTTTGAAATATGGCACTTGCAGTTTTTATACCATATGGCATTCTTTTCCATCTTAGTAACCCTATTGGCATATTTATCGTGGTTACTTCTTTGAAGTTTTCGTCTATTGGTATTTGGTGGTATGCTGTTTTTAAATCTATTTTTGAAAAAAACAGACATCCCTGCCAGTGCATGTCATACAAGTTCCACATTGGGTATGGGATATGAATCCGAGCATATCTTGTGATTTACTCCTATTTTATAATCTCCACAAATACGTAAATCACCATCTGTTTTCCTCAAAACCACAATCGGTGATGCCCACTTGCTACCTCTAGGCGGAACATGTTCTAGAAGATCTTGTTCTACTAGTTTACGTAGTTTTGTCACTACTAACGGCAATAAATGTACTGGTAATTTTCATGCCTCATAATAAAAGGGGGAAACATTTTCTTTTACTTTTAAACTTGCTTCATAGTTTTTTAACTTTCCACTTTTTTCCATTTTTATTTCATTAATTAACTTAGTAGAATTCATATTAAGCACGTCATTTCCAATAAGGCCGTGGTTTTTCTTGCAACTTGTAACAATTAGAGGAATTACTTGAAAGTTTTCTTTTAACTCCAATGAACCTTCAAAATATCCTAATATTTTTATAACCAACCCATCAAACTGGCGGAGTTGTAAATTGCTTTTTTGTAAAGGTGGCTTACCAATGTGTTCCCAAAATTTTTTTGGTATTAGTGTTATTTCACTCCCAGTATCCATTTGCATATCTAAATTGCAGTTATTAATTTTAACCTTTACTATAATGTCATTTTTCTTCTGTGCAATAGTCTTCCCTGTCGGTGTCATTTTCTTCAACTCTTTCAACTTTTTTCTTTTTTAATTTAAACACTGCTTGAAAGTGGTTCTTTTTAAGCAATTATTACAAGTTTTCCCAAATGCTGGACACTTTTCCTTTTTCATTTCATGTTTACATCCGCAATACGAACACTTTTTTTATCTTGTTTAATGCGTACGTATCAGCGAATCTTTGTTCGCTGGGTTGACTTTTATAATGGTGGTATGTCTGTATTAGCTCTTGTTGCTGCATAAATTCAATACAAGCATTTAAAGACATCTTGCCTATTTGTAACTGTTCCAATATTTTATATCGGTGTGACGCATTGGACATACCTTCAATTAGTCTTAGTTGAATCAAGTCCTCTTCAATGGTCTGTTCGTCTTGTCCAAGTTTCTCAAATTCACAATATCTACTTGCATTTCGTAGACGGTGTAAATGTTTTATAATTAGTTCGTCAATTTCTTGTTTCGTTTACATGAATTTTGTTCTTTCTGCCACTACCAGCCTTTTCTAAGGTCTCATTTTTTTTATAATCTGACTTTTTCGAAAGTCGGGTCTTCCAAATTTAAGGGATATGCCATGGTGGAGACTTTCATTACTGCCCCGCATTCAGCTGTGGCCAAAAATAAATCCGTGATTTCATTTTCCCCTCCCTTTTCCTTGTCTTTCAACTTTTTTGTTCTTGCAGTGGCAGAGAAGCAACGAATCCAAGTATCCACGAATTCTGGATCTTCCATAGACAATTGATATCCTATCGGCGACACCATTGTTATGAAGTTCAGGTTAGCACTAGTCAGTTGCTAAGCTTGTACTGCTGGTGGTTATTCTCAGTGACCACTTATAAGAATGTTCACTTCTACCTATGATAATTATGCATACTAATTTTTTAGTATCACTACATAAACAAAGTACTATTTTTTTTTTTCTCAAGGTGACAATGATAACAAATCCACTGTCTCTTCTCCTTTGAATTTGGATGAGCAAGAAAGTAAAACACCTGAAGAAGACAATCACGCATGTGAATCCTCAATGGAGACAGGTAGATTTTTATTTATTTTCTCATGCAATTCATAAATAGTAATTACTTCATATACCTTAGCATATGCATCAATTATAACAAATTTAGTGTTGTAACATACCTACGGGCAATAATGGTTATGTCCCCATTCACATAAATGCAGTAGTGAATTCTGTATGTTAGTCCGCTGTTGCAGATTCATGGTGGAATTCACTTGACTCACTTCGAGCAGTTGACTACTACTTCTATGCACAACTGCCGAATCTTATATGGGTTGTTCATATACTAAGTATCATCGTACATTACCAACCTTCCTTTGATTATTCTATTCAGTGACATTCCTTTAGGATAGGAAATAAGGAAATTGAATGTAGAATAGGCAGGGCTAGATTTATTTTTGTCCAATGATGCCAATTACTACAGAATCAAAACATGATGTCTTAAATCTGGAATCATGTCCCTAAATAGCCCTATTGTGTTGAGACTTACATGTAGATATCTTGCGTAGTGCCATACTCTTTCTGACCTGTTTGTTGTATACAATCATGTTCTCAGATCAAAGGTTAGAATACCTTCAAGAAAGTGAAATATGCTCATCTGAGTGATGAGCTTCCTTCTTCAAATATCATGAACTGGTACTGAAGAACCATAAAGAAACCACATCACGTGAGGACTTTCAACAGCAGCAACACTAAAATAGATATCATAAGTAACTTGAACAAAACATAATGATGTAATCAAGAATCTGATTCCACACTACTTCAAACAGTTAGGTAAGGAGCCCAAGTAAACACTGGAAAGAGCAATAACAGTTAATGAACTGGAGAAACATACTTTGCTGAAGAATTGTTTGGAGAGAAAGTTTTTGTAAGTATTCGATCAGTGAATGTTTCCTTATAAGGAAATGGCTACTATTACCACTTATGAGAACAGATACTACACTTTGATCCCAGCTTGTTGGCCAGGAAGAAGAAAGTGTAACACTGGCTGCTCGGCCAATGAATGTCAACTGTGTCCTTATGAGCTAATATTGCAATTAGAGATGAGGAGAGCAGATATTACACTCTGATCCGCGTCCGATGGCCAGGGAGTGATGAAAATTGTAAATTGAGTAGCACTGACTGTTCAATCAATAAATACCAAATGATCCCTCATAAGAAAAATATCTAATATTACGATTGCCATTAGAGATGAGGATAGCATATACTACACTTTCATCTCAGCTAGATATTTTTTGCCATAAAACCCAACCAACCAACCAGATAAACTGGTCATCAAGCTGAGCAGTTAACATGATCTTCGTGGTAAATGTATGACATCAGTTCAAAACAAGTTTGACACCAATTCATCAAACAATGATTTGTACTATTTTGAAAAAAAAGGGGTTCATCACTACTCTTTTCCCATGTTTATGTTCTAAGTTCTTTGTATAGATATATTAGTAATTCTCAACTGTGCTATACAAGAGTAGTAGTAATTTATTGTTGGAAGTGTCTTTACAAGACGACCAACACATTCTTTCTGTTTTCAAATAGGGTAAGGTTAAGACTTGGTATAAACAATCATCTTAAGTTGTCTTTTACAATTAGTATATTTTCCAAGTTGTAATGTGTATAATTTCTCTCTTTTTTAAATATTTCCCCCCCAAGCAAGGTGATAATGAAGTAGGGAGTTGCAGGGTATGAAAGTGAATAAGCACTTTAGTGAGGAAAAGACAAATGAACAGGATTCAGGGAGACAGAAGTTGGCGATTGATGTTGCATTTAAGTTTTTGACGGTGGCAGGGAAGCAAGAAATCAAAAGGAAGTTCCACAGGTGAGAAGTGCAGGAAAATAAACTGTTAGAAGAGATCATTGCATCTAACTCGTTCAACAATAAATCAGTGAGACGTAGTCACCAATCAAGTACCACACTTAAATTCATGCAGTCAAGGTATCAAGGAAAAATAAACTCATCAGAACAGTTTGATGATGTGAAAGTGACTGAAGTCAAGATGCTAGGTCAGGATTGATTACATTACAGAGCCTTGTTTGAATTTTGTCAAGAATCTAAAAATATATAAAACTAGTGTTGCTCTCCTGGAGTTCAGCATTAGCAATGCTGATGAAAAGCAGAAAATGTTCTCTGTGGTGATTAAATATACAATCTCTCACATTTAAAAAAAAAAAAAAAAAAATTACCTTCTATCCTAAAGGAAAGGACAAATATATGCCAACTTTCATGCCCCTCCCCCTTTAATTTTTTATTACAGTGAGATTCACCCTGTACAAGACCATGGAACCACTTCAGGTAGAGGGTTACAGAGTAAGAAGCACATTTTATGCAGATAGGTGGGAAGAATGATTATCCCTAGACTTGAACAGATTAAAATCGTAGTGATCCGGAAAACATCCTCTTGTTCATCAGTTCCACAGAGCAGTGGTTTGCTGGAAGAACCAGTTTAAGTGGAACTTACATCTCATTAATGGAATGGGAAGGGAATGAAGGTGGCTTACTACAATGTGTATAGCATGGTGGGTTCCAGCCATGAAAGTTAGAACTGGTGGAACTAAGGAATGTAGTTTGTCCAAGCATTTTCCATGAAAGTAAGTGATAGAGCAGACTTGCTACATTTCATCTGAGAGAGGGTATTGCAGAGTGGAAAAATAATTTGTTACCCACAAGGACTTTTGGGCTCTATCAAAACTAGAAAGTGAGGACTGTGCAACCCTTGCCCAAATATGATAGCAGTATTCCACTTTAAGCCGGATCTGGCTCTTGTAAAAGTAGAGGATAGCACAAGGAGCAGCATAGGGAACTGACTATTTTTTCTTGCCTCTTTAGCAATGGATCATATGTAGGAGTTCCATTTGAGGTCTGGGTTGAGTTTTAAGAAAGATTTTTCTCTTGTCCCTACTAAAAGTATTTCAATTTAAATAATATTTTTTATATATATTTTTTTTTCTTCTAATTTAGATCAACACACAGAGGACCCCAGTGTCAGTGTCACATCAGAAGATACATTCAAAATTAATACAAAATCTGATGACTTGTTGGATTCGGGTGCCACAAATGATACTGCAACAAATTCCAGTATCAGTGATGAATGCAATTCACATGGATCTCAAAATTCTGAGGATTCTTCTCATTCTGAAATTAAGTTATATAACTACCAAAAAGAATTAGCAGCAAAAGCTAAAAATGGGATGAACTGTATCATTTGCTCCCCGACAGGAAGCGGTAAAACAATAACAGCAGGATCTGTCATCGATCACCATCTGAAGGAAGCAAAGAAAAATAATCAGATTTATCGGGTTCTTTATTTGGTTCATATCCGTTTCCTGGTTAAACATCTGGCAATTGATGTTAGTATTCAATTTTATTGTTTTAATTTTCTTAATAATTATTCAGTCATAAAATTTCACTGGATTGAAGTGCAGTTTATATTTTAGAGACAATAAATTAATATTATAATGATCTGTTTGAAGGTTAGTTTTTTTACCATATCACCGAAAAAAGAAAAATGGTACATTACAGCAAGTTTTCCTTTTTTTTATTGGGGACTTTAGTTTTGACATACTTCATCTTAAAAATAGAATAATTTCCAGTTTTTTAAAAAACAGGAAATTGTATCCACTCTCATGTCAGTATTGATAACCTTTGTTTTGGGTATTACAAAACTTAAAAAGAAATTCATATCAATATTGAAAATTGCCAATTGCTGCATGAAATAGATTCCTTTATTTTGAAAAAAAAAGTTTTTTTTTAGTGTTTCTATCAGAAACTGCTACATAAGACTATGATCTATTTTGATAAATTAAATTTATCCAAACATTAACTACTATGTTGGATATATGAACCATTACATGATGCCATCTCTTTTTTGCTAATTACCATTGGAAATTGTTATACAAGACAATCTAGGCCTTATTTTTGTAAATAGAATGAAATCTTTCATAATGCCATTTCTTATAATTTTTTTTTTTTTTGTAGTTACCATTCAAAATTGTTATACAAGACAGTTTAAGCTTTATTTTTGGTAAATACAAATGGAATTTATTAATATGTTCAACTCTTACATATTGGCATCTTTGTTTTTGTTAGCTATTGTTAGAAATAGCTGTATAAAACTAATTAGTATGAAATAAAAATGAAATTTATTAAACTAAGAAGAATGATTTTATTGGCACGTTTTGCCAAAATTTAAGTGAACTTAGCATAATAATAAAAAAAAGTCTGGTTAATATATATGATAATCCCCAAAAGCCAATTGTCATGAAAATTTTCCATTATGGTGTGGAATTGCCTGATCATTTTCGAAAATAACAAAAGTTTGCACTTGAATACCATTCAGGAGTTATCAACAATCTTAGTTTGACCTTATCCGTGACACATATACAGTCATTACTGGTATTATTTACAATGTTTTTGCCTCAAGTAGTAATGTGCAAAAATATTTTTACTGATCTTATCATCTTAATCATCTTGATTACTGTGCAATTTTCACAAAATTTAATTTAAAATGTACATGCTTTGCTAATGTGTGAAAGGTTTTTTTTTTTTAAAATGAAGCTTTAAATGAATTGTTTTTATTTTTATTGGTATAAATACCTTTTTCCAATTAAATTTTGATTAAATTTGTTAACAAAACTTTTTTTTTTTCACTTTTGTGGAAGTGAAGCTTTAATAAATAATGAATTCTTTTTTAAATTGGTTTAAATTATTGAGAAAAACAATTGAAAACTTTTCTTAATAAATATGTCATACATGAATTTTTTTTTAAAAAAAAAAAAAATCGAAGAAATAATGATAGTGTCTTAAGAATTCTTTTTGGGTTAAATTTTGATTAAGTTAAGACATTTAAATTATTTAGAAAAAAAATAGAAGAAATATTATTCAGACAACAGAACATGCGCCATTTTTTTTTCACTGGTGAAAAACATTGTTTTTGAAATTCTTTTAAAAATCAAATAATTGCCAGATTGTAAGGAAACTTTCATGACAACTTTTTTTTTTAAAAAAAAAAAAAAAACAAAACATCTTTCAAAAAAAAACAATTTTTTTTTTTTTTTTTTTTTTTTCAATTTTACTGAAACATTTGGAATAGTGACGCTTTTTTTCTGTTGGGATACTTTTAGAAATTTTGTGCATTCATTTTAAACTTCACGGTAATCAAGACAAGTGAAGCTTTCACATATTACTACTATAGGCAAATGTATGTAAAGAAAGTCAGTAATGGCGGCCATTCTGTAGCTGTGTCTTTAAATGAGGTCAAAATTACATTGTCGATAAGTCCTAAATAGTATTTGAGCACAAACTTTTATTGCTATTTTCGAAATAATCAGATAATTTCACACCATAATGGATAATTTTCATTACAATTGGTTTTTTGGGAATTATAATGCAAATTAACCAATAGTTGTTTTGCAGAAAATGTTGTTTATACAGGGTGCAACAGAAATATCTTCCACTTATACCTCCCAGAAATACCTCCCACATAATGGTATGACATTAGTGGCAATGATGTCTGTGGGAGACATTTCTGTTTACACACTGCATTAAAGCTTTAAAAAATTATTTATTTTTTTTGTGAAACAATGATTTTTGACTCACTTTGATATTTCTTTTTTTTTTTTTTTTTTTTTTTTTTTTTTTTTAGCTCAAAAAGATCTTGGATGATGATGTACATTCTTTAGAGGAGAATGATTGTTTGTCCAGTGAGCATATAAAGAAAAAATCTGTTGTAATTTTGACTGCTCAAATTTTGGATAATGCTTTGAACTTTCCGTCATGTGAAGTTGTCTGATTATGACTTACTAGTATTTGATGAATGCCATAACACTGTAGAGAAACATCCTACAATGAAATAATGAAAAAATATCATGAAAAAAAGATCAGCTACAAAGGTCCCACAAATCCTAGGCCTGTCAGCAACTGTAGGACGTGGTCAGGATCCATTCAAAACAATTGTTGCACTCTATTTTACAAATATGTGGACTCCTTCAGTAAGTCAGACATTTTCATTCTTTCTGTTATACTGAACACAAAAGTTTCCCTCATCCTTATGTATATTAATGTAAAAAATATCCTTTTTATTCCTTTTCTTTACTATAGTTCACCTAATACAAGGCCCAAGAGCCTTTCAAGATAGTATACTGAATGAAATAGTTATGAAAGCATAAGAGGAGAAAGGAAAAAGAAGTACATATTATGAGGATATGTAGGATAGATATTGGTTGACCCTAGATATGTAGAGGTTAACAAGGTTCCCATGATTTTCCAGGACTGGAAACCCTGGAAAAAAATGGGTGTTTTTTGTTTGTTTTTTTGTTTTTTTTAATGTTTTTATTTTGTCCTAGGAAATTCAAATTATCTAAGAATCTCTCTCTCAAATCACACAATTAATGTTATTGTTACTGTTAACAAATATATACACTGGATTATTTTAAACATAACTTGGGTTTAGTATTTTACATTCAAAACTGGATATTTTTTACATGTACAGTGTTATAGACAAGCGTATGGTTGCAAGAAAGAAATACGACAACAGTAGAAATAGATTTACGTGGTTTATTTCAACAGGAACGTGAGGGTTTAGGATAGCTACCTTGGTGTGGGAAAGTTCATAAGCCGGCTTTCGGATCTAGGTCGATCTCTCATAGTAGTTCACACATGTTGACGGTGGTTGGTGCTCTCCTGCTGACAGCTGCTGAACGTGACCGGTCTCCTTTGTGGCCACCTGTTGAACTTCCGTGTGACCCCTTTTATAGCGTTTTTTTATGGCTTAACAGGCTCGAGAAACGAAGCGAGTATAATTAGGAGGGAAGCATTTTTATTGGACGAAAAATAGAGCACTTTAAATATTATTTTATTTTTCGACCGGAACACGTGTGTCAGAAACATTTGTAAAGAAAGATAATGGTCATTTTGTGACGGGGGTCCAGTTCACATCTGGTTTGCTCTTGAGTATTTGCCTGTAAATCTGAGATATGTCTTATTTTATTTTATAACAAGGCTCCCCAGATCTCGGTCTGATTTACAGTGAGCGTTATTCGTGTATATTTGGGTGATTAATTCATGATAAAGTCTCTGAAGCGTGTGGGAAGTTGTCCTCGTGTTCTTCTTATTGGCATTTGTTTTGATATGGAATTATTTGCTGAATTATGTGTCCCTGAGGGATGTGGAGGAGAATGATCCTGGTAACTGTTACATGGTGGAGGCAGAGGGATTGTATTAGAAAGATGTGTTGGGCATGGAGCCAGTCGTCGGATATATGCACAGTGAATCCGGATTGTATCACCATCATCGTTTTGCACCTGACACATATTATTGTTCGTTTTTATAATTGTGTAATTTCCTATCCAGGGCAGATGAGAAGATTGGGCAACAGTTGAGTGTGGCTGATGAAGTAAAACCTTGTCGCCTACTTGTATTGGCTCCTTGTATGTGAGGCGATTTAAGTTAGTCTCAAGTTTGTGGTCAGCTTCATCGTTGGCCAGGGTGACGTGGTGGTGAACCCTGCTTTAGCAGGGCATTAATTTGCATTCCATATGCTCCAGGATCGTCGCTTGTGATTTCTTTTCTGTGTAGTGTAGGTAGGCCAATGTTGGGGTGACGGCCGGTAATGGCATAGTGCGGGGAGACACCGGTGGCGCTGTTGGTCGTGGCATACATGGACGAAACGACAGATTCTAGAACGTCTGTCCATTCACAGTTCCTGTCTTTGCATAACATATAAAGTGCCGCCTTCATCGTGCAATGTTGTCTCTTGATATTTCCTGAGCTTTGGCGTCGATAGCACGGTCTCTTGCGCATGGTATGGCTGTAAAATGTCGGCTGAAGCTATCCAAGATGGTTAGGATGTAGCGTTTTCCCTTTGAGTTGGGCATTGTGACAAAGTCTATAAAGACGAGATCGAATGGTCTCTTTCCTCGTTTGCAGTGGCCAGTGGGTATGTCTACCGTAGTTGCCCTTGCATTTAGCACACGTGTCGCAAGAATCGACATAGGCCTTGATGTCGCGGTTTTTGAATTCCCACCAGTAGCTGGAAAGGAGTTCTTGCATACGGGTGACACCTGAGTGGTTGTTGCCCTCGTGTGCCTGGTAGAGGTATCTGGGTCGTAGTTTGTAGGGTACAACCAATCTCAAATTGTGTTTACTGTCTCTTATTATCAAAACGGAGGTGCCTGGTTCTAGAAAAAATTGGTGGAAATGTTTTTTGAAAAGCGTAGCTCGGTGGTCGTCAGGATCGATATGAGGTTCGCTTGGGGTGAGTGACTGGAGGTCACTGATGATCTTTGCCAGGGCATTGTCCTTCAGTTGTTCATCTGCAATGCCAAGGTGGTTGCAGATTCTCTCAGTGGGGACGGTGGTGGTGGAGTGATAGGTGAAAAATGCGTTGGTGACGCGCTTGTGGGTGTGGGCGTTTTGTGGTGTGTGAGTTTTGGGAATGAGCTGTAAACCGTTAAACTCGCCGAGGCACCAAGATGGTATGTATACGCGGAGGTCTGAACCGCTTACCTCGAATGTCCTGCCTGCCGGTGTAGGGTCATTCGGGGCTTTCGTTTTCTTATGTCCGCAACCTCTGCTGAGCATGTCAGCCCATACATTTGATTTGCCTTCAACATATTCCAAGACGAATTTATAACATGAAATTTCTTCTGGCCATCGTCGTATTTTGGCATTATTGAACTCTCGTTGGTCCAGATATATCAGCAATCTGTGGTCGGTAAAGATGACGAAGGGGCGGTTGTGGAAGGAAATAATCAAATTTCAATATTGCCCACTTTATTGCATATGCTTCTCGTTCCGTCGTGGACCACTTCTGTTCCGTGGAGTTGAATGTATGGGAAGCGACCGCTATGATATCTTTCTTCCTGTTGTCGGCTTCTTGCATTAAGATTGCTCCACATGCGACGTCAGTGATGAGTGTGAAAAGTTTGGAGAAATCTGGAAACGAGATGATGGGTGGCGAAGAGAGATGGTCGTTGACTTTTTTGAAGACTTTGTCGGCATTTTGCGTCCAGACAAACGGTTTATTAACCTTGTTGAGTTCGTGTATGGCACCCATAAGTTTTGAAAACATATCTGACCTGATTTGTTCGTGAAGACGTGTCTCTAGGAATTGTCTGATCCACACTAAACAGCCGATAAGGCTTTGTAATTCCTTTTTTGATGTTGGAGGTTTCATTTCCCTGATGACACGAACGTATTCTGGATCAGCCTTGAATCCTTCTCTGTTTACTATGCGTCCGAGGAATTTTGCCTCTGATGCGAGGAAGGAACATTTATCAGGATTCAGCTTGAGTCCGAATTTTCGGAGGGCAGTAAAAACTTTTTCGAGGGAGAGTATGTACTCCCTAAATGTCCTAGCGTAGACCGGGTTGTCATCGATATAGGAAGAAATGTTGTCATGGAATGTGACCGTGGCTAGGGCTTCTGCTATGCAGTGGGAGAAGATTTGTCCGGCAGATGTAAGGCCGAAGGCCAGGCGCGTGTATTGATAGCATTGGTCCTTCCATGTAAATGCTGTTTTGTATCGGTCTCGCTTGTCGATCTCAATTTGCCAGTAGTCGCTGCGTAGATCAAGGGTAGTAAAATATCTATTGCCTTTGCCGATTTTGTTGAACAAGTGGTCGATCCTTGGCATTGGGTAAGGGTCAAGATTGGCTAAGACCTTGTTGAGAGTTCTTTTAAAGTTAGCAACGACACGAATTGATCTGTTTTTCTTGCATACGGAAAATACAGGGCTATTGAAGCCTTTGGGGTCACTGCAGTTTTCAATGATACCTTCATCAGCCATACGCTTAATTTCGGTATCTACGTCTGCTTCCAAAGCCTGGGCGATCGGGTGTTGTTTCTGGCTGCGAGACTGGCCGTTGGTTGGTATGTGGATGGGTCGGATGAATGTGCCTTTGCTGCTGCTTTCTGTGCCGATAATGTCAGCGTAGCGAATGAGTAAGTTTGCAGTGGCCTCTAGTTCGTCTCGGTTCGGGTGGTTTGGTAGCGATAGTCCCGTGTAATGTTTTAGCCAGGTTAGCTTTTGATCCAGTGTCTGGATGTTGGGCTGTAGTTCCATAGTAGGCTGGTTTTGGATGATGTCAGCTTGGGCGCCATATGCTGGATCGTTGGTTGACGATGACGGTGATATGATTGCGACTGTGTGTGTTGTATATCCCGAGGAAAGTGTGCGTCTGAATTCTATAGTCGCATTTTGGTTGTTGATTAGATAGAAATCGAGTGTGTTGTGACGTAGGATATTTTGGTCGATCAGGATTGGTGTGGTTTGGATAGTTACCAGCACGTTAACCTTTTTGAATGTGGGTGAGTCTCGACTGCTGATGGTGATGTCGCAAGTCGTGATTAAAATGATCTGAGAGGAGTTTTATTTTTCATATAAGATTTAAGAAAAATCAAAAATGACTTAACTCGAAACGAATTAAGTTATGGTGTCACTGTAAACGTGTTTCAAATTTCAAGGTGAATGTAAAAGATTATTTCCCTTGCGTTTCATATTTCAGTTTCAATTTTTTATTGTAACTAAATCCATGTCTGAAGAACATAAATACAAAGTATTGTACATTTACTATTTTTTGTTAGTTTAATAAACAACTCACTTGAATAAAATAGTCAATTTTGACTGAAAATATTATTAAGTGAGTTAATTGTAAATGTAAGTATGAAACTTTCAATAGAACATTTTCATTAAAAATTTTGCTATTACAACATAAGTACCAAAATAAGGTTTAATTCAAAATAATGTTTACTTTTGTTTTCAACTTATTTGTCTAATATTTGTTTAACTTTAAATTAGTGCTTCTAGTGTTATTTAAGTAAAAATGAATCTAAGTAGAAACTACTTTTACTTGTTTAAGACAATACCTGCAAGTTGTCAAATTTATTTTATTAACTCTAATATAGAGATTATTTACTGAAGATATTTCTGCTAAAAATATTTCTTAAAACAAGCAAAGAGCTAGTAGGACCACAAAAGGTGAAAAACAGACAAAAGCTCACCAAAATAATTTAATAACAATTATAAAAATTATATTTTTTATATTGCTTAATTATCAATAATGTTTGCCTGTTTTTTGTTTTTTTTGTTCCTGACAGCAAATCTCTAATTTCATTTTTAATCAATAATATTTTTTCTGAGGAAGGCTAGACATTCTTTCCTGAACTATATGCCCACTAGTTGGTTGCCAGGAAGATTCTTAGAGGGTTTAATAATTTGGTGGCAAAGCCAATATCAATCTCTTTTAATAGTACATAAAGCTCTTTGTTCAGCACATTAATTTTGAGTAATTTTAAAGGTGTACTGTTGGCCTCAATTACATTCCTCTTCATGAAGCATGAAAGCAAATTAACCAGGATAGATTTAAGCATTTTTGCCAAAAAAGACACCATGAGGGCATCCTTTTCAAATCCTACAAGAAATGGTCTGAGCAGATAAAAAAAAAACTCTGGCTTGTCTTCAAAAACGTGTCACCAACAGCCTTTTTTATTATGAGATAGGACACTAATGTTGGTGCCACGATGCAGAAATTTTTGTAGTGATTCATAAATTTCTCTACAGATGGCCATATATCAATGGCCCACTCTGCCACTGGCAAGTCTTCTATCCACCTGTGAGCACAAAATTTGAGGTTTTTGTAATTTCAATGAAATCATCCCATCTAGCTGGTGTATCATGAACAAAATCATTCTTCCATCCTGTCTCCTCCTCAACCCATTGGGAACTCCCATGAACTGTATGGAGACCACAGCTCCCAAGTTTTAGTCACCTTCAAGCATTCGGGTCCTCCTTGCTTCTGTCCTCCTCAAATAATCTCAAACTTCCAGTTTGTGGGCCATCTATGGATATTTGTAGGAGCTTGTTTGGATAAAGATGAGATAGAGAATTCTTCATTCTCTCAACATGTACCTCTGCTTGGGTATGTTCCATAAACTAAGAATCTAGATAATTTACTATTACCTTCTCTTTACTCTCCTTTTTTAGCACCCGGCAGATCTCTGCTTCCAAAAACAGTCTCACTTGAAAAATATGTATTAATTTTGGGTGTAACTTGGGATGTAGATACACTTTCAGAAGTTGATTGTTGGACTTCTCTACTTTCTTGACTCTCTGCCATTGTTGCCGAATTATCAGCTTCAGAATTCTTGGTGGAAGGTTGATTGAAAAAATCGGTCATTCACAGTTCACTGCCTTGACTTACTCTAGCCTTGTATCCCTGTCCTTTGGCATGTTTTTTAACAGAAGATAAGCCCATGTTGCTAATATCAAATGATTTTTGGCATATCTTACAATATGCACAGTGAACATCACCAGCCACATGTCTTGATTGAACTCGGGATCGTCATTCCATTCCTCTTTAAACTTACACTTCCTTGACATTTCTGTCCTGACTACTACTTCAGTAAATTAA
This sequence comes from Acanthosepion pharaonis, assembly GCA_903632075.3. Lineage (NCBI taxonomy): Eukaryota > Metazoa > Mollusca > Cephalopoda > Sepiida > Sepiidae > Acanthosepion > Acanthosepion pharaonis. Next base: position 57,379 of record CAHIKZ030003805.1, read on the forward strand.
GTTGAAATAAATTATCAGAATTAATAATTATGCTATCATATCCAACAACGTCGTTCAACATAGTAGTACTATTCAGCAATTTGATAAAAAGGTTTAACAACTATTTTTAGTTATAAACATCTAAGAAAATAAATTTTGTTTGCAACAAAGATTATCTGGGGAAATAAACAGTATTTATTTGAATAAAAGATTACACTTCATGAAAAGGGATATTCATTTAAAGAGAATTTCTTCTTTAATAAGTATTTAATAACAATGAAATCATGAGTACACCTCATAGCGTTTAGTTTATTCATTAAAGAGAATTTGGTAAATTTCTACATAAGGACTTGTTAAAGTTCACCATGGGCAGGGGATTTTCTAGTAATTTTTTTGTTGATTTGAACTTATTAGACCCTCAAATTCACTGCAATTTTAATATTTTTCGGAAAAAAAAATTATTTTAGATTTTAAAAGGTGGAGGTTCACTTTCACATTTTAATTCAATGTAGAATGGTCACCCATTTCCGGAAGAGTTAGCAAAATACTTCAACTCTACATCATAATAAAAGGTAAGAATAAAATTGGTTAAATATGTCAATATTGTATAACCCACAGGGTCAATCCTAGTCCACAGCAAACAAATATAACCTGTTAGTCTGGGTTTGACTAGGTTTGACCTTCTTGGTCAATCTCATGCTGTACAGTCACCATTGTGGCTCAACTGGTGTTGGTTGATGTCCTTTTCAGTCCATTTTGCTTTGCCCACATTGTGTTCTTGATCACGGGGCTGTTGAAATTGATTGATGGCAGTGATCAATGCATTGAGTCAAACGTCAGCAAACTGGCTATGGTGTAAAAAAAAAAAAAAAAAAAAAAAAAAGGAATGTCTTTTTGCATAAGTCATGCAAACAAAAACAGAGACTTGGATTAATTTTGTATTTGGTTTTATGTAGTTCTTTGGTGTAAAAAAATTAACCCGTCTCACTAAAGGTCTCTTCAGTGACGCTTTCGACTATCAGTGTAATTTCTTGGAACAGGCATTAGTCAGAATCTCTCTTCAACAGCTGGTCATGTGGGTTTCAGCAGCTCCTCCTTCATCCTGCAGCTGTTTTGATCACTCCTGTGCACTGCTTATATCGACTCCTGCTCAAAGCTGGCATGGGAACTGACAATGTTTGGGGATTCAGTGTTGGGGAAGAGATTCCAACAAGAGTTCTTTGTTGTTTAGTTTATAAAATTAATTATCTCTTCAAATTTGGGAGATCCCTTTTTCCTATGGGTAGTAGTTGCAGGTATTGGCCTACCCATAAAACTCCAACCTTCTCTTTATGCTTCACACCATTATTTCCCAATGGATGTAGGCATTTCCTCCATCTCTCTTGGTATCTCATCTAAGCCCTTCATTTCAGTTGCCATTTTGACAAATCCAATTTTTAATCCACACAATTAAAATGGTGTGGCTTAACTTCCAGTCATTAATTGTAATTGTCATTTTAACTTTTGTCAGCAAAGTTTTCCCAATTTCGTTTCTTGTCTTCATAATCAAAAATTTACCAGCTGTGTTCTTTGGCAGCTGTTAGCAAGTATTTAGTCTCCATAACTCGTTCGCTCAGTCATACTTATGAACCTTAGGTTTGGTTCTTACCTAAAGAAAATTCTATTTCTTGAGCTGTCTACAATCTCTAATCAGTTTTTTAACTTTCTCTATGTCCTCAAAAATTAACAAATATCTCTTCAATCAACTTCTCTTCCTGGCTGGTCACCAGAAAAAGTTTTTGTAACCTACACTTTTTAGTAGTGACCATAAATTAATTTTTCTATTTCTGCTTTATTTAGCAAATTTTGTCAGCCAGTTCTGAATGCCTTTCCACCATCTCTGCCCACCCCTTGTGGGTTTAAATTTTCCAGATGGCATGTTTGGTAATATCTTTTTCAGAACAATAAAGCAATTTCTTCAAGTCATCTACTTGCTTCTTTCAGTTTGTCATTTTCTCTCTTTAACCCTTTTTGTCTGGTCCAAGCTATTTTAATTTAACCCTTTCTTTCCATGGTAAATTATGAAACCTTCATGAACAAGTGCTGTCCTGGAAAATTTAGAAAATGTCCTGGAAAATGATTTCCTCAAAAGTGTAGGGACCCTGTGTTAAGGTTGTGTTGGTTGGGGAAGCCTAACATTAGGAGGAATCTGATCTACAGTTACATCTCTCAGTTCTTATGTAGACTGTTTTTGTTCCACTGCCCATGTCTATGGATCTCCCATCTAGTTCTTATTTTTAGTTATTACTCACCTTGTTTCAAGTACACACTGTCTGGCCCAGAGATTGAACTTACAATTACTATGTTAGCAAATTTATACACCAGTGCTTACATCTACCAGACTATTGTCCCAGAGGACAGTGGAAACAGTGAGCAATAACAGAGCAGTACTAAAAATAAGAACTAGGTGAGATATCCGTAGACATGAGCAGTGGAACAAGATCAATCCATGTCTGTAGATTAAAGAAAATGTTCAGTTCTGAATTCCCTCTAGGTAACCTGGATTGACATCCACCTGATGAAGGTTGAAGGGCACAACACCCAAAATATGATTGCAACAATATCCACATGTAAATAGTGGGAAATGAAGATGCAACACTTGAT
>CAHIKZ030003805.1:72500-109653 GCA_903632075.3 Acanthosepion pharaonis
ACAAAATAGGATTATTATTTGTATGAAATAAGTGCTAATGATTTTGCACTATAAAAATATATTGAGAAAGCTCTGGCAGTAGAAGTGATTCAAAAATGCTCTTGCTATTGAAATGAATTAAGAATCAAGAAAAAACAGATTGTCACTGGTCATGAATTAATACAAGCATTACCAATAAAATCAGGCTATTATGTGTATAATATAAATGAATAGTTAATGACTTTGATAGAGAAATCAATTAAAAATTGGGAAGTTTTCGAAGCGAGAATTATAGACATAATTATATGTAAATTTAATGTCATAATATTTAAATATCAATCGTTATTTTCTGTCTTTTAAATAATAATTTTTATCATATTCTTCACACCCATACAATATATTTAGATTTTGGCATTAAATAACTCGTAATGGTTGATATACCACAAAACAAAATACAAGTAACCAATCAGACTTTTTCCTAGAACTAATAGATCTAAATCATCACCCTGATGGTAACAGTTTAACTGTTACCCAGATGTGTACTGTCTTTCATTGCTTTCTATCTCCTGCAACAATGAGAATTAGAACTGAAAGTTCTTTTATCAGCACAGTATCATTGGCATATCTTATGTTATTAAGATTGTGTCCACCATGGTACTATTTCTGCTTCTATGTCTATATGTTAGATAAATTTGATATGGCACATCATTCTTTTATGTCCCTTTCTATTTTTGTGTACTTGAGCCATAAAAATAGGAAGTTTGGGAGAGCCATAATTGTCTATGTCTATGGTACATGAAATCATTTAGATTTTCTCTTAGTTTTTATCATCCTTTTCATTTAAGCAGTAATCAATGTTCCTAATAGGAATTATTAGTATGGAAGAATCATTTTGCTTTGGTAAGATTTCTCAATCTCGGGCAGTTGACATTTTTTGACTTGACCTCTGTTTTTTATTTATTCTTTTAAAAAAAAAACACACAAGAAACTAGTGATATCAAATCATACAAATATACCCACTAAAAATAATATTTATAGAAAAATTTAGTCAGTTATGTGCCATGTCTGATTTACATGTAGTCTTTCGATACATGACTGACGAGGCAGATTTTTTTGCCGCAATAGGGTGCCATTACTTTCTACATTAGACCAATTGCCATTCAAGGCTAGAGAATCCAGTCTGTCCTGGGAAGAGAATAAGATTTGTATCTTTCCCAAGGGTATTAGTAAAATTAAAGAAATCCACCTCCCCCACAAAAAAAAACGGGCACAGGTTTCACACTAAGCTGCACAAATAGTTGAAGAGAAACAGCGAAAGAAAGTAAGTTCATATTTGTGTGTGTGTTTTTCACTTTATGGTTTTATTTAAAAAAAAAAAAATGTTTTCTAATTGTGTCATGATATTTTCATTTGCTCCTAGGTGTGCTGTAGCTTAAAAAGTTGAGAAACACTAATGAAGAGCATTTTAACATCAAGGAAGGAAAGACAAGTCTTGGTTGTAATTGTAATTAAACAAACAAATGTCTTTATTCAAGTAAAGCAATTACATGAAAAATTTTCAAGGATACACTAAACAATATATAAATCTTTTATGCAAATGATATTCTAGCTTCTTGGATTACTTTCCAGTATTACTGGAAAATATTTACCTCATCTTTGTCGCCGATATTTTTCATTTAAGAATGCCTTCTTCAAACCCTTTATTTTTTGAATTTTTATTTCGATCATGGGTTTTGGGCACGATGTACTGTTTGATGGATGTTTGATATATGCAAGTTATTCCTCAAGGACAAATGGCACAGTGGACCTGTTTGGTTAAACATTGAACTTAAAAGAATTGAGTTCTTCTCTGGTTTTTGTGGATAACTATGTAAAATTACCTTAAGATAATATATCTGATACATCCATCAATATGGCAGTGGAATTAGAACAGTCTACCCCAGTGATCGAAATAAAGGGTTAATTTCTTTTTTTTTTCCTTTTCATAATATGTCCAGGACAATATATTTATTTAAAAAAATAGACAAATGCCTTTGTTTAAAAAATATTTTTGTCAGAAGACCTCAATGTTATTTGCTGATAGTTTTGAACACTTATGATTTAATTGCATTTTATTTTTGAAAAATAATATGTTTTAATGTATTTACTAAAACAAATTTTTTGTCTTTTTTTAAGTACAAATTTGATAAATATTAAAGATGGTCTAAAGAATATACAAATCACATCAAATTAAAAATATGTAAAGAAACTCACATCTAACAAAAATTGTTAATGACAACAAGTTTAGTTTATTTCTCAGTTACAAAAGTAATTTTCTTTTATTTTATTTTTTTTTTTTTAATATAATTGTGTTGAAGTGGGTTAAAAAAGAACTGATTTTAAACCATTGAAAATTTTTGTATTTTGGTAAAAATAAGGATTAAAGTGAATTCATTTTCTTCTCTCTGTAGGCTTTTTCTGCTACAGTATATCTATGTGAGAGTCTCCCAGTAGAGTCCCCTTATGATCTTGATATAGAAGAAAAAATTCATGCTGATTATTTAAGGATACTGAATGACCTAAAAAAAGGAGCAGCATTGGAAGATAAAATGGAAGAAAATGACAAACTATTACAACTAAAACATCTGTTGACAGACATTTTTAAAGAAAATCCTGAAACAAAAGGTAAACTTTTAATATTTCTGATAATTACTCTAAAATTATTGATTACTTATAATCATCTCTAAAATGTTGTCATAACCATTATTAATGTTTGACCAGTATTTCTTTCATCTTTATTTTAGTTGGTTTAGTTTCATTTACGCTTATAGAAATATTATCTTGAAATTTTATGAGATGAAGCATTGTCAGCCATTATTCATATTTAGCTAGTATTTCTTTCAACTTCATTTTTGTCACATCCTTTAAACTTGTAGTATATATTACCATAAATTTTTAGGAGCTGATGCATTATCAATTATTGTAAGTTATAATTCAGATGAGATTGAAAGAAATTCTAGCCAAAACTAAGATATGGGATGAGATTGAAAAGAAAAAAAACAAAAATGCAGTGTATTTCCTACAGAAGCAAAAACACCTTATGTAACTGCACACAATCTTGGTTTTGAGCATCAGGTCTTGAAAAATAAATGTTTGAAATACCATACTACTATTAATTAAGCTATGGCACCAGAAGTCGAGATGTGGGGAAAAAAAAAAAAATCTATCTATCTCTCTCTCTATCTATCTCTCTTTTATATAATATCTCTCTTCTCTATCTCTCTCATCTATTATTATCTTTCTGTATATATATATATATATATATATATATATATATATATATATATATATATATATAAATATATATATATATATATATATATATATATATAATATGAATAAAAAAGAAAAGAACAGTAAGATTATAATCGGTGTTTTATAGATTTTTTTTTTACACAAAATAGTGCTCAATGTAAATTTACAGAGCATTAATATTATAAATTGATTTATTTAAAATAGGTTTTTTTTGCTACAGTTCTAACCATGTTTTAAAAAATGGAAGCTAAAATCTACGAATTTAATTTTGTCATTAAATTAAAGACATTAGTTCCATTTCATCCTCAAGCGAATATTGGAGTAACTTTTTAAATTACTGGGTTTTAAAGACACAGCTAAAATCATAATTCACGTTTCCAAGGTTACAGATAAATCCACTTCAACTAGACAAGGGGTGTCTGCATGTTCATTATGTCTGTATTTTGATGTATCCGTTATTAATTACGTTTTGGTAGTGGGTAGGGATGTATTTTTCAATGAAATCTGACATCCATTGAATGCATGTCATCTGGATTTTTTTAAAAATCTATTGTTAACAGCAAAAATTCTTACGGCATTTTTTTTCTATTTGTATATTTAAAGATTTTTGGGGGTGTTTAGGTTAGAATACGTTTTATTTAACTACAATTTGAAATATTTTCATTTTTAATATACTATATTTTTTTTTATTTTTTTATTTTTTTTTTTAAGAACAATTAAATGTATTAGAATCCCTTACAGTATGTAGAATTATTTTTACATCAAGTATAAGTATGTATATTATTAGATTACAAATTTTTTTTTTTTATGTATTTAAATGTTATTTAAGTAAAATTTATGACAATGACGGCAAAAATAGCTACTTAATTTCACTGATTTAGTAAACTTTTATTTTTTATGTAAACCTAGTAATATATTGTTTCTCATGTAAGTACAAAGGACATGGGTCATTTAATGACCTACATATTCTAGCTTTTCTTATTAACTTCCATTTTACTGTAGGTGTTTTATTTGATTCTTTTAGGTGCCAGAAGTATTTTGAGACAGATGTTGTTTGATTTTTATATTTATTTATCCTAAATGAACTTTGATGTTGGTTTAATCTTTTTTTGAACTCATGGCTAGTGCAACCTATATATATTTTTGTTTTCAGGACTTTCAATCGATGAGATATTGCATTGGGATACTAATGATTCAGTGCGACATTTATTTTGTAGAGGGTTTCTACAGTTACATAATTTTTGTTTATTTGCAGCAGTTTTTATCTTAAATGACCCATGTCCTTTGTGCATACATGAGAAACTATATATTACTAAGTTTATAAAAAAATAAAAATTTACTGAATCAGAGAAATTAAATAGCTATTTTATGCTGTCATTGTCAAAAATTTTCCTTAAATAATATTTAAAAATTTTAAAATAAATTTAAAAAGGTGTGATCAGGTAATATACATACTTATATTTAACATGGAAAAATAATTTTATATACTGTAAGTAATTCTATTACATTTACTTGTTTTTCTTTATTAAAAAAAAAAAAAAAGAAAAAAAAGTCTATTAATATAACAGTGAAAATATTTTAAAGTTGTATTTAAAATTGTAGTTAAAACGAATTCTAACCTAAACATCTTTTAAAATTGTAGTTAAATAAAATATATTCTAACTTAAACACCTCTCAAAAAGTACTACCAGCACTTAAATGAATCTAATAAAACACCTACTGAAAAAGGAAATTATAACGAAAAGCTTGATGATGTAGGCCATTGAATGACCCATGTCCTTTGTACATACATGTGAAACTATATATTACTAAGTTTATATATAAAAATAAAGTTTACTAAATCAAAGAAATGAATTAGCTATTTTTGCTGTAAGTGCCATAAATATTACTTAAATAATATTTAAATATAAAAGTTTAAAAATCCTAATATACATATACTTGATATGGAAAAATAATTTTACTTACTATAAGTAATTCTAATACATTTCTTTCTATTATAAAGAAATATAGTCTATTAAAACTAACAATGAAAATATTTTAAAGTTGTAATTAAAATTGTAGTTAAATAAAATGAATTCTAACCTAAACTTCTTTTAAATTGTAATTAAATAAAACGTTTTCTAACCTAAAAACCTCCTCCTTAGTACTACACGCACTTAAAAGAATCCAATAAAACACCTACAGTAAAATAAAATTAATATGAAATGACAGAAGATGTAAGCTTTTGAATGACCCATGTCCTTTGTACTTACATGAGAAACAATATATTACTAGGTTTATATAAAAAATAAAAGTTTACTAAATCAGTGAAATTAAGTAGCTATTTTTGCCGTCATTGTCATAAATTTTACTTAAATAATATTTAAATACAAAAAAAAAACAATTTGTAATCTAATAATATACATACTTGATGTAAAAATAATTCTACATACTGTAAGGGATTCTAATACATTTAATTGTTCTTAAAAAAAAAATAATTAAAAAAAAATATAGTATATTAAAAATGAAAATATTTCAAATCGTAGTTAAATAAAACGTATTCTAACCTAAACACCCCCAAAAATCTTTAAATATACAAATAGAAAAAATGCCGTAAGAATTTTTGCCATTAACAATAGATTTTTAAAAAATCCAGACAACATGCATTCAACGGATGTCAGATTTCATTGAAAAATACATCCCTACCCACTACCAAAACGTAACTAATAACAGATACATCAAAACACAGACATAATGAACATGCAGACACCCCTTGTCTAGTTGAAGTGGATTTATCTGTAACCTTGGAAACGTGAATTATGATTTTAGCTGTGTCTTTAAAACCCAGTAATTTAAAAAGTTACTCCAATATTCGCTTGAGGATGAAATGGAACTAATGTCTTTAATTTAATGACAAAATTAAATTCGTAGATTTTAGCTTCCATTTTTGAAACATGGTTAGAACTGTGTAGCAAAAAAAAACATATTTTAAATAAATCAATTTATAATATTATATGTGTGTGTATATATATGTTAAGATGTGTGTGTGTGTGTATGTCAAGATGTGTGTGTGTGTATATGTCAAGATCTGTGTCTATATATGTATGTACAAAATGCTTCTAATATCTGTAGCTGGAATTTATTATTTTCCTTCTGCAGGATAGTTGTGTTGTCAATCAGTAATTTTTTATATTGTGAATGTGGACAGGCACGTATTTCGTTCAGCCAATTATCAATTAGTATGCGTTCTGTCGCCTGTCAGCTTGCTTGATTCTCTTTGTAAGTAATCATTCAATTTCAATCTCTTCTCTTCCTGTTCATTTTATTCATTTTATTTCTTTATTCTCATTTACTGTTACTAATTCTCTTAGTTTAGAATAACGTTCTTTGATGCCGATGCGAATTTTAACTCCCCCACCTCTCATTCATTTCAATCTCTATTTTGTGTTCTTTGAATATGAATTTCTCAAAATAATCATGCTAGTTAACTCAGCTGCTTATATAGGCCATGTTGTGGCTTAGTTTTTCTTCCCTTCCTCAAAAGTGTATGTTGGCACTTATACGAAATTGAAACTTTATATATACACAAAAAAATTTTTTTTATTTATCTTTTCAATTTTTTTTTTCTGTGTATGTGTTGTGTAATAGGAGTAGATAACTCTACCTATCACCCAGTCAATACTTCTCCCCCTTCTCTTGAACTAGTATAGAGACTTGTCCCTTGATCTTCACTTTCTCTGGCCTCTGTATTAGTGCTGTCATGAATCTCTTGTGCTCTGTGCAGTCTATGGCAACATCTCTTCATACTGAGGATGCTAGGTTGACAGTTCTCTTGTTCCTGTTCTTGACTGGTAGTTAGGAGCCCTAACTCTTGCATAGAATCTTCAGTGGCTGCTCGGATCAACAGTTGCATAATATTGGGGTGATTAAGAAGTGCCATATACTATATGGAAGGATGTCCCTGCATGTATTTCAATTAACCCTGAAACATTATGTTAAGGCTTATATGCCAAAATGTTAATGCAATGACCGTTCAGCTACTATTACTTTAGGATATAAAAGAATTACTTTAAATAAACTTCTTACTTTAGGCCCTAAAATAACAGTTACTTTAGGCCCTCAAACTTTTATTTGTCTAAATTACTTTAGGGGCCCTCTCACTTTATTCTGTTACTTTAGGCCCCCTCACTGAACTCAAGAAAAGGCTTTTCAAACTTTCTTTGATTTTAGGGCCCTCACTTTCACTATTACTTTAGGCCCTCTCACTTTCGCTGTTACTTTAGGCCCTCTCACGGGCTGTTACTTTTAGCCCTCTTTTTTTCCTTTATTTCTTTGCCCCTCTCACTTTTCTTGTGAATAATTAAATTGGTTGTATTATATTTTTTTTATAATATATAATCAATTTTATTTTTTTAGTTAGCATGCATCTGGTTACAATCTAGTAGTTTTATATATTTAGTGTTCTTTGAGGAAGTATCATATTCTATTTGACGTGTATTGACTTTTTTTTATATATCATCTTGTTTGTTCATCTACAGTGTGGTTTGGGAAGTCATTATTAATGAATCTGCTTAATATTTTTAAGTATAGAAAAAAAGTGAAAGAAATTTGGGTTTTTAAATTTGGAAACTCTGAAAAAGCGGTAGTTAAAAAATTCTGTTCTCAAGTTCACATAAGATAATAAAATCCCTTTCCTTGACATATTAATAGACACAAATAACACATTTATTCCCTCTCCATATAAATAAACCAACCAGCAAAAACCCTTGCACTCTCAGCTATGAGGGAATGTCCAGATTACAACAGAATTTAATTGCACATTTAATATTATTCTTGTTTTGTTTTTATCTTTCTTTTGTTTATTGGAAATTTTGTCAATTCTCTTTGTTTAGTACTTCTACCAATTACATTTAACCATGACTTTTGTAATAAGTTAAAATATTACTAATGATTTATACATTTGACTTGTAGATATTTAATTGTCAGTATGCATTTCAAATTGTTTCAACAACAGTATTGACATTAATTTTAAAAGGGCTGATTATTTTTTATCCCTTTATTTAAATAATGAAGATAAGTTGATTTAATGTTTACAATTAGATTTTGTTTTCATATGTTCTGATCTAAAAATTTATAAACGCTGGTTTTTCGTAAAACTGAGAATAGAAGGAACCTCCCCTGAGAAGATTTGTTAAAGTGATCAATGTTTTATTTTCTGTTTTCTTTATATATATATATATATATATATATATATTTTATATATTATAAATGTCTTATTTTATTTTCCACATTTTTATGTTTATTCTTCTTTTTATAGATACAAATATTTAAGTAAATGCTCTGTTTATAATTATTGAAGTGATTACCGAGAAAAAATGTCTGAGAAATTTTCCTTCGACTTTTAAGGGACGAACCCTTTGGTTCTGAAAATGTCTGCAACGCAAAACGATGTACACCAACACGGGTGAAATGTTGGTCTGCCAATGTCTCCAAGCAACCTGCTTTTTGGAGCCCTATATTATGTGTGTTTTTGCTGACTAAGACCTGAATATTAAAAGTCACGGACGCCATTTTGAATCTTTTTTTTCCTTTCTCAACCCACAGGCCAGGAAGATACGTTTGTGAGGTCAATGTTTCTATTTTCCCCATGATCTCATGATCACAGAGTTGACAGGGAGGTGGTGATCGCTTGCGCCAGGTACTTCTTTCGAGCCTCATCGTTGCTTGTGCTCCTGTCTGAGGTCTGAGGGTCTAAAAGACACCGCGTCCCCTTGAAGGCTACTGATATCTGAGTCACTGCCTGATTGGCGTGAACCAATCATGCCTCACTGGTCTCAGATCGATTCTTCTCTTCCTGTTCATTTTATTTATTTTATTTCTTTATTCTCATTTACTGTTGTGGGCTGATCATTCAGTTAGTTTAGAATAATGTTCTTTGATGCACTTGCTGTGCGGATTTTTAAATCCAGACGACATCTCATTCTTTTCAATCTCCGGTTATTTTCAGTTCTTTGAATGGTTTGAATTTCTTCAAAATAATCATGCTAGTTAACATCTTAGCACGTTTATATAGACCGGCAGACATGTTGTGGCTTAGAAATTTTTTCTGCGATGGTCAAAAAGTGGTTATGTTGATTCATTTATACGAAATTGAAACTTTATATATAAACAAAAAACTGCTTTTTTTGTCGGTTTATCTTTTGGGGCCACGTTTTTTTTTTTGACGGATGATAGTGGTTGTCTAATAGCAGCAGTCGCCATATCGCAAAACCTGGATGGACCCAATCAATGAGTGTCAGGAAATCCGCCGTTGTGGTGAGTAACATCTATCGCCAGCCGGCTCCAGTGGTTCCTCACGCTCAGCTGCCCTTTTTCCTCTGAACGGGTGCTGGGTCTATAGACTGGCACGCCACGCAGCTTGTGACCACTCTCCTGACGTCTGTCTTTTGTAACCTGGGTCTTCAATGGCGAAATACAGTGTCCGCTTGACTCCAGGGTGTTCTTTGTTGGTGGTTCTTTGATTTGATTAAATTAGGACTCACGGACGCAGCGCAGGCTGGTTCACGGGCTCAATAGCTTTCTTTAGCGGCGTCAAGCCACCTTTTTGCGGCACCCTCGTTAAACAATTGCTTTGTTGAGGCTAGATTTGACCAGGGACACCTCCATTGTTAGTGCCATACTCTTGCACTAAATTCACGATGGAAGGATGTCAGATAAGCATCTCGCTGGTGGCTTTAGTCCGCACCCTGGCCCTCCCGGTCAAGGTATCAGAGATCCACTTATAAACGCAAGCGGAATCAGTGAACAGACGCAGGGTGGTCGACTTCCAGAGGATCGCCAAGTTGATCCCCTTGATGACAGCATCGAGCTCCGCTAGGTTTATGTGCTGGGAGTCCTTTCTGGACGTAACCAGCAAGCATCTTCTACCACGGCTCCATCGTGAACTATCGATACGCCCGGTTGCAAGAGAGCTTGCGTCAACCCACACACAGAGGTCTTGGCTGTCAACGCACCATCTGCCCGCCGCTGGGTCTTCCTTGCGTACTTTAGCGAGGACCTCCTTCATCATGGTGTTGAGAGGGGCGTCGTGAACTTGTCATCCCATCCAGTGGTGACGTCAGATGCTCTCCGCTTGATAAACGCCACCGCAACACGCAGCCAGCCACCTACAGGAAGGTGTTAACTTGCTGACAAGGAAAATATGCTTCGCCGTGACTCGGAGGGCATGTCTGGGAGTTCGTTTCCCCGTTTCCAATACAGGACGTCATCTTCTCCCCAGACCTGCAAACCAAGCACCCGTGCACCATCCTGTAGTCTCTCCGGTTCCTTGCTGAGGAGGCCAAAGTTGTAGAGATGCTCCTTACTTTAGGCCCTCTCGACTTTCGTTCACTACACGTCATCAATATATGCAGATGTTGCCCGCTGTTTCATCCTTTTAGAATGAATAATTAAATTGGTTGCCACATTATCCAAACCCCATGCGGGTATAATCAATTTTATTTTTTAGAGCCACAGTGATTGGTGCATCTTGAAGGTTCCAGCACAGATACATTAGTAGTTTCGCCATTATATTTAGTGTTCTTGGCAGTAAAAAGTATCATATTCAGTTTGATAGTATTGCCTTTTTTTTTATTTGTTCTTGAACCGCCATTAGCGGGATCTACAGTGGGGCCCCAATTGGTTCTGGATAAGGAACCAACCACCGTTATTAATCCAGGCTCTAATCTACTCCTTAATATCTTTAGTATAGAAAACTTTTCAGTTGAGAATTCTGACCATTTCCAAGATACCGTCCAGGACTTTATATAAATAATAATGGAAACTCAAAAAAAACCTGTTTAAAAAAATTCTGTTCTCAAGTTCACGGATAATAAAATCCTTTCCAGGACAGATATTAATAGACACAAAAAGGCCCACATTTATTCCCTCACCATAGGTTAAATAGCCCCAAACAGTCAGAAAACCCTTGTCCCACGTGTCTCATGCTATAAGAGGGAATGTCCACCGGTGTCAACAACAGAATTTAATTGCACATTTAATATTATTCTTTTTTTTGTTTTCATATTTCTTTTTGTTTTATTGGAAATTTTGCCAGTTCTCTTTGTTTAGTACTTCTACCAATTACATTTAACCATGACTTTTGTATCCTTTGCACCGTTAAAATTTGGAGAAATGATTTATACATTTGACTTGTAGATATTTAATTGTCAGTATGCATTTCAAATTTTTAGAATAACGGTATGGACATTAATTTTAAAATTGAGCCTTGATTATTTTTTATCACTTTATTTCAGTAATAATTTTATGCCAGACACGATTTAATGTACATCTACTGTTTCATCGGTCCAAGCATTCGTAAACTGCCTCCAGGCGACAAAGGGATCCTCAAAAATTTATAAGCTTGTTTTATTTTCTTATCCCTTGGCTGCTGAAACAAAGCGTAACCTTTGGTGAGTCAAGGAAAACCAGGATCTTTAAACACATTTGGCAGAACCGCCTTTTCCCCACCACTGACCACAGACAATGGCGGGGATGAAGAACTCTGGTATTAACTTCAAGTCGAATCTGTCCATGCTGTAATAATAAATAGCTTGTATAAATGATACTTGAATATATACGCAATCTTTCCGCCTGAAAATGTGCAACGCAAAACGATGTAAGCAAATGGAAATGTTGGTCTGCCAATGTCTCCAATAACCTGCTTTTATAAGACACACCTCATTAGCATGTTTATACATTCTTTTTATGAGACCGTGAATATTAAAAGTACGGACGCCATTTTGAATCTTTTGTTTCCTTAATAAACAGGCCAGGAAGATGCGAGGAACGCCTAAATGTCGTGAGAATTTTCCCCACACAGAAAATATTCGTTCTCCGACAGGATTCGAACCTGTATCCTGTACGGGCACGTCAAGCTAAATGACGGTACAATACATGTTGTCCGGTGATTGTAAATTACTGGCTAGTGAACAATCTATTCAGATTGAAAAGCAAAGTACAGTCTCTTTTTACAAAAGATAGAGAAAAGAAAAGTGTGTTGACTGGTTATACAGTTTTGTGGGCTTTACTCAGAAGTATATACCTCTGTTAATCTTCCATTTTGAATTTTTTATTCTCTTCTCTTTGATTGATACTGTTATCTTTTTAACTGATATCTGAGATTTTAATTCTTAGTTTAAATTTCATGTCTGGATTAGTCATTATTTTTATTACGATTAATCTGAATATTTAACAGCCATTATGTTTTCTTTTTTTACTCTCTTACTTGGCCATTGGCTATTTCTTCAATGACTTTAGGGATAGATTGCTACTTCCTCCCTACCCAAAACAAAGTACTGAATATGTATATCAATTTCTTTATAATAACAGCAAAGTTCAAGCTGTGGCTCTAGATATCTCAAAAGCGTTTGACAGGGTTTGACATGCTGGTCTTCTACGTAAGCTCCCAGGCTACAGTATTATAGCATAAGTGTTTGATTTAATCAAATTGTTCCTGTCAAATCATGAAATAAGGTTGTTTTGAATGGACTTGCTTCCAGATCCTTTCATACAAACACAGGTGTCCTCTAAGGCTGTATCCAGGATCCTAAGCTGTTTCTGATCTTCATTAATGATCTTCATCAGTTCCCAAGTAGGTATTTATGTAGATGACATTACCATTCACACCTGTCTCAATAGCAAATCCCTCAGAGCTGAATCTGGCTGCTGTTCTTAAAAAGGATCTCCAATCAGTGGTGAACTGAGGCAAGAAATGGTTTGCAAATCTTTACTGCAGCATTATGGCTTGTAAACAAAACTGCTCTCATTTAACCACCATATAGAAGCTAGACTCCTGGAGATCAACATACTGTGCCTTCTTTGCCTCATATTTTCAATTGACTTGAAAGGGAACAACTACATCAAATCAATAGCTGCATCTACTGCAAGGAAAGTTGGATCACTGTGTCATGCCAGAAAATTTTTCTTATCAGAGTCCATCTTGCACATTTACAAATTTACCATTTATTCATGCATTGAATACTACTGCCATATCTGGTCTGGTGCTTTTGCTGTTCTTGATAAAATCCAAAGAAAGATCTGTAATGTAATCCATCCTGACTTGGCATCTCAACTTCAGTCACTTTCTCAGCAACATGACATAGCTTCCCTCTGTCTTTTCTACAAATATTTTCATGGCAACTGCTTTGACAAACTTTTTTCCCTGGTGCTCTGACTACATGAATTTAAGTGTGCCACTAGATTGGCATCTATGTTCCACCTGTTTACTGTTGAAATAGCTAGATGCAACTGCCACTTCTTTTTCTTGCACTTCCCACCTGTGAAACTCCCTCCCATTTACTTGCTTCCCTGATAACTACAATCTTCAAAAATTTAATTGCAATGTCAATCGCATAGAAATTTTATTAATTTAACAAGACTTCTTGCTGAAAAGCTAAACTTTATCTGTAATTTTTTTTTAACTATGCATCTGATAGAGATGCTAAAAACTAACACATATTTGACATTTTTCATATTTCATCAGATGACCTAAATGTGTTGATTTCAACTTCAATTGCTGAACAAGGATTGAATGTTCCAGAATGTGAAGTAGTTATCAGGTAAAGTGATTATATCTTTCCTATAATTATATCTTGAAACTCTCACCTTTGTGAAGGTGAGAGCATCAAGTTTTTCACTTAGATATGTTTCTATGAAAAATGGCACCCATGCCAAGTATGTAATTTAAGGTTGTGTGTTGTTGTATTGTAGATGTGTGCATGTTCACATATAAACACTTGCTATAGACCATTTATTCTCTTTATTGTAGAAACTGTAGGGAAACAAAAATCTCAATAATTTTTGGGTATGTCAGATTTCTTTTTCTGGTCAAGAAATTAATTTGAATGAAAAAGAAGCAATGGGAAACTGGAAACTGCTTAATCACTCCAAGGAAATGGATGATAGAGCAAGCACCAAAAAGAAAAATAGGAATGGTAAGAAGCCAGAGTTATTTCATGCAACAAAAAGCAGGCAGTTGTGGAGAGCCATAACTGCCCACATCTTGAAAGGATGCCGTTTATAAAAGAACGAAATTCTACAATTTAGATGATTATTATTAGTGTTCTAATTCCATTATCTAAAATAGAATGTTTTTAACTCAATTTCACCAATGCCTTTTTTAAGCTGATCTAAAACTAAGTTTCTCTTTTAATTCAGAACGAATACAGCAATAATGATCATCATGGCTTCCCAAATTTGGATCCCACATTTCAAGTGTGATCCAGTGTGGGAATCTATCAGTCTAGCACTTTTTTTATTTGCCTTTTTCCCTTCAGGACATTAGCAGTCATGGTCCTCCACAACTTCCAATCCTTTTGAGCTCTAAACAATGTTTGTCCCTGTTCTGTCATTCCTTTACACAAGAAAAGAATGCTTGTAGAATTTAACATTCACAAGGCATGTTGATGGAAAGAGAAGTAGTGGGAAACACTGTGTAAACTGCTAAAGTGCTCCTTAGAAAATGGATGGCAGAACAAGCACCACAAAGAAAAAGAGGAGTGGCAAAGTAGCAAGTTATTTGGTGCAACAAAACAGAGGAAGTTGTAGAGTCATGATTGCACAAATTCTGAAGAAACATTGCATATAAAAGTATATTTGTTCCATTTTCTTTGATGTTTTTGTTGGTTAGTTACATTCACTTATGTGCAAATGCCATTGGGAAAGGTATGAATCCATCTCTTCTCTCTCCAGATATGGTTTAAATAGTAGGAATTGTAGCTAGAAAAGTCATTATCTCTACAACAAAAATTGTTAATGCAATTCATTTGCAAAAATAGAATTATTATCCAATGTTTCAGCTTTAAATAACCCAAAAAGAATTGATAAGCCTTAAAAAAAAAATGAAATCACTCAGTCAATTTTATTGGTTTATAATAGTTAAAATCCAATTTACTAATGTCAGCATCCAAGTACTTTTTTTAAACCATATTATCTTTTTTTCTGGTTGACCAGGTATCTATATGTCACCAGTGATATTAGCAGACGACAAGCCCATGGCCGAGCCCGAAAGAAAGACAGCAAGTGTTACCTGATTGCAGAGGAAAATACTGATCACATTTATCGGGACCATCGTAACAAACAACGAGAAAAAGAAATGGATGATGCTTTGACGACAATCATGACGCTCGGAGAGGAAAAATTCAGTGAAGAAGTACTAAAGAAAATTGTAAGTAAAATCTGTATCTTTACTATCTAAAGTTATAAGATTGATTAATTTATTTTTTTATACTAATGTTCACTCAATACAAGGCCCAAGAGCCACTCAAGGTAGAGGGTCACTGTGCATTGTTGCATAAATGTAAGAAAGAGCAAGAAGTGAATTTCAGGGGGATATGTAGGAAATATAGCAGTTAACTCTAGGTTTGAAGATGTCAAGATTATAGTGATTGGGAAAACATTTTGCCAGAAAGTAGCAGTTCTTGAGATGAAGCTGTTTTAATGGAACTTGCTTCTTACTATAGGAATATGTAGGGAATGGAGATGATTCACACATGGTGGGTCTCAGTTGCAAAGGTCAGAGCTGGTGGAACTAAAGAATGTAGCTCATCAAAACACATGCCATGGAAGCTGTTATAGAGCAGTGAGAGGCTTGCAAATTTTCTGCTGTTCAAAAGGGGTTGTAGAGACGAAGATAATTAATCACTCATAAGGCTGCATAGACACTTTTGAACTCTACAAGACAGGCAAGTGGAGACTGGGTGGATCCAGCACAGATATGGCCACAATACTCCATTTTTTGGTCTGATCTAACTCTTGTCAAGGTATAGTATGGCAGGTGGAGTCAGATACTTACTGGAACAGTACAGTGAACTGACCATCTTTACCAATAAATTATACTACATCTATTGTACTAAGTTCTACTTTGGAAGAGCTTGAATCCCAAAAGATGTTCAAGGCAAAAAGCCACCTTGAAAGAAGAGGCATCCATCTTCATAGGTGAATGGGTAATTATGACTCTCCACAGCTTCCTTTACTTTATTTGATTTGTCATGATTTCTTGGGAAAGTTAAGAAAGTGGTTTCCTACTCACTTCTCTACAGTTTGGAATTTAGAATTTTTCTTAAATTAGTTTTCTCTAAAGGCTAGAGATACCAGTTTACCCTGTTATTTAATCCATGGATAATACCTTTCCCAAGACTAGGTTTGAATTTGAACTTGGCACACAAATTCAACTTTTTGTGCGGATAACTGTTACACTACCTGCATATCCACTTAATAAATAACAATATAATTTTTATATTTCAGTTTATTACATTATTTCTAAAGTGATATCATCATTAAAGACCTGATAATTTCAAATAATGCAGCCATTATAAAATCACTGCTGGAAACAATGCAACTCGTCTTTCAATTTGATCTCTTTTCTTGATTTAGACGTTGTTTAAAATATAAAATAATGCTTACTTTGATTAGAGATTGTGATTATAAAGATTAGAAATAATGACATATTGGCAAAGTTTAACAGTCATACCCAGAAAAAAAAGCCTTATGTCAAAAATAGTTTTTTTTTCTCTTGAAACCACTATTACTGTATACTTCTTTAGACATTTTTATTGTTTTAAAAAGCTATTTTTAGAATTTTAATAAAATCCGAACATATGAAACTGGATTGACTGACTTGTTATTGGTTTCAATCCATGTAGGAATGACTGCAAAAACAACCACCAACCCCTTCAAATTTATAGACATTTTGTTCAGATGCATGCTGGGATTTCTCCTTAGCCACTAAAGAGACGACACCTCTGTCTCATTGACCTTTTTTTTGTTGTCGTGAAATCAGAATGCTACAATCACTTCTCTGTATCCCTTTTGTGTGTTAACACTGTTCTTGTTTTGTGAACTTTCCACCTTATTACTATTGCTTTGCCTACTTCTGCCTTGCATATACATATATATTGTCTGCTTAGTATTATTTTTGCCCTGGTTTTTTTTTATTGTTTATTAGAAATTTTGTCAATTCTGTTTGTTGGTCATCTCTGCCAATTACTCTTAACCATGGCCAATTACTCTACAATTACTTCTCAAAATAATGACCAGTATTCATATTTATGATTGTTATTGCAATATTTTCTTAAAGTTGTGAAGCTCAAATATTTAACAATGCCATACAGAAATATCTACAGATATTTTATTGTCATAAAACTCTCCATGAGTTGATTAATTAACTTAAGAATTAAGATTCATGAAAAATTTTAAATAGGGAAATAATTAAATTTTTACTAGTATTTCTAGTAGTAAATAATATTGCATTATACTTGGTTTGCATATTTTTATAATCTTGTAATTAAACAATTTAATAAGTTAACATTTAAATCCAATTCCTACATTTAAGCTTTATTACAATTCTAAAAATAGCTTTTTAAAACAATAAAATTACAAAAGGAATATACAGGATGTGATGGGTAGATTGTTGCATGCTGGACTGCATAACATTCATGCTGGAAGCTTCAGTACAAACATTTCAGAGTGTATCAATCTGAGAACATTGCAGGGAATTCTGAAAGAGTTGGATGAGCTTAATGGTGATTACAAAGGTGCAGCAACTTGGAAAACTCACTTTGATTGTTCCGATAAGAAAAGAACTACTGAATTTGTTGGTGAGGGTCACAGACTCAACTCTGAGGCTGACATCAAATACCTTGAGGAGGTAGTACTGCCTTGAGCCAACTGGGTGACTGCTGGAAGACCCTGTCTCTGGCAACAGGATTCTGCACCATTCCTCACAAACAGGAGAACCCAGTAATGGCTGTCAAACAATTTCTGTGACCACATCGCCTCTTACATCTGCCCACCTAACTCTCCAGACTCCAACCCCTTTGATTACTATGTGCAGGGTGCAGTTGAATGAGAGACCAACAAAACTCCTTGTAACACCAAAGATGAACTGAAGGCAAGGATTATGGCAGAATTCACCAACTTAATCAAGCAGACCATCCAGAAGAATTGCAGCAGATTCCAAAGTCATCTGGAGACCATGGTTGAAGCCAATGGCAATTTTTTTTTTTTTTTTTTATTGAATAAATTTACTCTTTAGTATTTTGTGACATTATGAAACTCTGAAAGGGTTAAAAGACTAAAATACAGTTTGGAACTGGATGAGAAGGTTTAAGGAATAGAATGATTGATAAACTAAGAGGAAGAGTGAAATTGCTTTTAATTTAGAAAGTCTGTTTTTTTCTTGAGCAGAGGCAGAAAAAAATCAGGAACATTAGAAATTACCACAAGGTTCATATGGATGTTTAGTTGACAGTTGATGGATGATCAAGCCTAAAGGTGTTAGATTGTGAAAATACCAATCAGGTGATAAGAAACTTGTGGCCTCTGTTGACCAAATTGGGAGTGGGAGAAATAGTTTCCTTTGTATACTTGAAAGGCAGCTGATAAATTTCTGATTTTATGACCGAGGTCAGGCTGAGAAATTTTGCCGATAAGAAGTTTAAATGATAATTTTAATTAATAACGAGAATTCTGAGAGCCAGATTGGTTACAGGACAGCCAAGGTGACAGGTGCAGGTGAAATACCAAAGAAGACTAAGGAATTGTCGACGCCCCTGGGGAGGAATTGGTATGAGGTACAAATAAGTGAAAGGAGTTAGGACAGATCAACAGCCTGTGACCACCACTCATGGGAAAAGTGGATCTCTCCTAAATTGGAGATATAATAAATTTTCCAGGGCTAGACAACAAAGGAACTCTTTTTGGAAAGTAGAGGAATACCGAATCCTCCAAATCATGTCAAACCTCATGCCAGTTTTGGATGAAAGTCAGTATAAGTAGAACACCGAAGTGACTAAAAGTAATCATTTCAGAGTTCCAGAAGAGACAACCACCTTGTTGAATCCCACATAATTTGCTGATGAGAACCTCTAACTTAAGCTTTGTTCCAGACTCAGATAGTGTCATGATAAAATTCAAAGTAGGAAGAGTTAACATTTCTGTACCAGAACTAATATTTCTGTACAAAGAATGATGGAAACTACATAGAAATAGACTAAGGAAGGATTCCAATCTTCTCTCTATTCATCTACACAAACATTTTTTTATTTGATTTTTAATTTTTCTTCTCTTGTGACATAACTTTACCGGGACTGAATCAACACAACAATTGCTGTCGACAAGTTGATCCTTGCCAGCTCTGTGATCAGTCAACACAACGGGGGCAGTGCAAAAACTTGAGTCAAATTGACCAACTTAATGGTCAGTTGCAGCAATTGGCCATTGGACCGAGTAGCAGAGAAAAGGGTTACGACTGGTTGCTGTAGACCAGGACTGACCTTGAGGATTATATTTCAGGATATTTTTGTGCAATTTTAGTTAATATATTTGTTAAAATGAGATGTCAGTGTTATTTTCATTTTTGCATAATTTAGATGGCAATTTATCCATTGCACACTGTACATGTCAAGAGAAAAAAATGTCCTTTTGACACAGGTGTTACAGGTACATTTGATAAACTTTTCCAATATATTTTCTTTTGAATGCAACACAGACAATGATGAATACTTCTGCTATGTATTGTAGTGCGCTGATGTTTTAATTGGTTTAGAAATGAGTAACAGTCATCTTTCTTATAGCTCTGTCTGGAAGAGCCAATACTTTTCATCATGATTTGTTGAAGCAGATCATTGTCAAGGTACCAGAAATTTAGTAAAATAATTCAAGAAATGCACATCTTTTGTAAATGGAGTTAATTCCAATATAGCAACATATAGCTGATCTGAATTTTCATTATTTGAAAAGTATAGATTGGTTTATGGCCACGCCCTTTTGAAATGCCGGTTCCTGTACAATCACCAAAGTTAAGCAATGTCAAACCTGGACAGTACTGAGATGGGTGAACACTTGGGAATACCAGCTGCTGTAAGTTTGGATGTGCTTGTGGTGTAATGAATAATGGCTTGGAATTGTTAATTAGAGAGCCAAGTTCCAATTCCTGTTGGGTTCGTTATATTCATTTACACACAAATACCCTTAGGAAAGGTATGAATCCACTTCAATGGATTAATTACTAAGACACTAAATCATTATTATCTCAAAAAAAAAATTCTTAAAATCTAAAGGGTTGATAAGCTCTAAAAAATAAAATAAATGAATCCATCATGAGTATAACATTTCTAATGACTATTGTTTCAGGAATCACTTCTTTTGTTGTGAGGTGTGGATGTTTTTTAGTAGACATTTAATGACTCCTGATACTCACAGACAATTTTGGGCAGGCTCATGTGAGAACAGGTAAAAATAAAAGATAGGTTTTAAACAAACCAATAAATTAACATAAAGAAATCACAGTTGAAAAGAAAAAAAAACTAGACCATAATAACTTAAATATTTAAGAATCATGCATATGATACACATGTGTGTAAAAAAATTCAGTCATCAGTTGGCCAAGAAAAGGAACATTTACCAACAGGGACACATTCATTTACATATCTTGGAGCAAAAGTAAGAGAGCAGATCTGTTTATCTTTTGATAGAACTGTACTACCTAGTAGGCATTTGACAAAATATACATACAGAAAATCTGATCTGTCTCTGGATTTTGTCAAGGACCTTGAGACGAACAGCAGAGGAACCAGACCATATATGACAGCAGTATTCCATGCAAGGATGAATGGTTGATTTATAGATTTGAAGGATGGATTCTGCTGAGAAATACTTTGTTGTGCAACGCAGAGAGAACCAAGTTTACTTGCGATAGATGAAGCTATTGAGTCAATGTATTAGTTCCACCTTGGGTCAGCGGACAATGTGAGACCAAGCAGGCACAGAGAGGCGCTCTCGTGGAGTTGGGCATCAGCCATTCTGATAGGAGGCAGGGAGGGTTTTCTGTAGTGGGTAAATGAGAGCAGTTTCATTTTGGAGGTATTAAAGTTTACCAGCCATTTCTTGCCCCAGTCAACCACAGATTAGAGGTCCTTTTTAAGACCAATGGCCAGGTTAGTTTTGTCAGTGATACCAGATTGAGGCAGGAGTAAATAGTAGTGTTGTCTGCATAGATGTCTACATGGGAACTGATGACATCAGGAAGATCATTAATGGTGTAGGACACAGGATAGAGTCTTGGGGAACACCAACGTTCATGTGAAAGAAACTGAAGGAGAACCTGTTTAGGACAACCTTCATTTCACTGTTTAACAGGAATGATTGTATTAAGTCAAATAATCATCTTGTAACGCCATATCCCTTACACAAAAAAAAATAAATTCAAGGGAATAGAAAATTTAAAAATAGATATTGCATTTCAAATTTATCAAAAAGTAAAAACAAATGGGAATGTCTTCGCCTTCAGGCCCCTCCTAGTCATCCAGATGTACAACACCTGCGGCTGATCAATGAGATAACCACTTTGATCCAAATCCTGCTTTATCCAACATTGTTATTAGTTTTGATCATCGTATTGGGTTGGTCCAGGCAGAATGAAAGTGGAAAGAAAAAAAAATGAATAAAAATAAATGTTTTTAATTATGCTTTGTACAATACTTGGTTAGTTTTGTCATTAGAATTTATCAGTTTCTCATGCAGACAATTAATAACCCAGCCCTCTTAAGTTGAACATGACATTTCAGCTGGATTGGTTAAGTTTGGCACAAGGCTTATGTCAAGGGTTCTCTTCAGGCCTGAAGTCACATCAGATCATCTCTTGTCCAGCATCTGGAACCACTGCTTCTTGCCACTTCTGTTCCTTGTATTTAATGAAATTCACCAAAAACTAGCATGGGAGATGACGCAGTTAAGGTATGCTGTGTTTTCCCTATCTTCCAACAAGAACCCTTTGTTTTCTGAATCTTGAAAATCAATTAGATTTCCAAATCAGGAGATCCCATTTTCCTGTAGATAGTGCTCACAGGTATCGATCCACCACGATAACTTCTTCCTTCCCTTATTGGCATCTCACACCAATACTTTCCAATGGGTGTGGGCAATTCCTCCACCTTCCTTGATATTTCATCTGCGCCTGCCATCTTGGATACTCTTTGACCAATGGTTCTCAACTGCTTGGCATGGCTTAATTTTATGGTCATTAATTAAAAGAATTATCATTTCAAATTTTGCTTACACAAAATTTCCTATGCCGACTTTTGTTCAAAAAATCAGACATTGACCAGATGGCTCCTTTGATCTGTCATTTCTCCAATCTTGTCAGGGTCATTACACTCCAACCACAAGGAAACTCTGTTCTTGAGTTTTACTTACAGATCTTATCCATCCATATTTATTTGTGTTTTCATAACCAGCACCTTGAAAGCCAGGTCATCAATCAGTTGTCAAAAGATCACCACATGGCCTCTTGTGATAATATCGCTTTAAATAATTGCTCTGGTTTTTGAGAATTAAGCTTTTGAAAAGAGAAATCTTCATTCCTTCTCTTGGTCTGTCCATCGTTCTATTCATTAACCCTTTCTTTCCATTTACCAGCACTAAATAGTGCCACAAGAATAATAATTATTCCCATTTGTTTTTTACTTTTTAATTCTGAGAATTTTTGAATGCTTACATGGCTAAAAATGGATTCTAATGCAATTATTATGTATTTTTAATTTTAAAACATCTTTACAAATCATACAAGGATAATTTTTTTGCAAAAAGGTAGTCTGGATGATACTGTGTGTGTGTGTGTGTATATATTTATTTATTTTGTTGCTAATTATTGTATGTTACAATTCAGAGCATATCTTATGAAATTTTGTTAATAGCTTGAGAAAAGATAAATAAATTTAAAAAAAGTATCTGATGATGCATTACTCTTAGTAAGATGAGAAATAAGCAGACTATGAAATTTCTAATTGAATCTACAGACTGTCAAGGATTACTCAGACCTTCCAAAGTTTACACAAAAAATATTGTGCTTTGAGAACTTTTGCAGTAAACATTATTTTTGTTGTAAACATGTAACATTTATGAGGATAAAGTACATATATCTTTCCTTAGATGTTTATAAATTGTACACTGTTCAATTATTAACATTAATTACAAACTATTTTAACCTTTACAATTGCTGCTGGCAACAATTATTGCCATAGAATTCTCTCCCTTTGCTGCTCTAGGCACATTCTGTCTCCTTGAGACAGTTGCTATAAATAAACACTTGTCAACTGTTATTTCCAATATTTTAAGCTGGAAATTGCCTACTACTACTTTGGAACAAGGTTAAACTTCCGTTTTCCAATGCCATTTTGAATTCTTCTAGACTCTATACGAGGTGCAACACCGATTAAACACACATTAATTTTTTACAATTTTTTGTAAACAGAAATGGCCATGTCAATATCCAACAAAGCCTTTATTCAGGAGTTTTTTTTTTTTTTTAATGATTTTGAAGGCTTTACTCAAGTGAATATTGATGGTGGAGTGGTCAAAGATGATAATTATGCTAGTGATGTGGAGAAAAGCAATGATGATCACTGGTGGCTACTATCATCTATGCCTGACTAATTTTATGGAAGCTACTGGTGACTATCGATATACCTGATAGCCTTTCTGAAGGTGAATTATTTTGTCTGTTTATAAACGATGAAATAATAACTTTATTTTTCAATGAGACAAATAAGTGAGTCAGGTGAAAGAAAGAGCAAACACATGCTAATGTCTTCTCATATGTAAACACATGAAAACACGTCACTTTTTTGACAAAATAAAAGACTTCTTAGCGAATTTGATTCTTATTGCACCCCCAGAACTCCACAAGTATGTTGAATTATTTATATATTTTTTAATGTAATTGTTTTTTATTTCACATTTCAATTTTTTTTTGTTTTCAATGTCAAAACATAATGCATTACATCAAAATATTACTCATTCATTCTTTTATTAGTGTACAAAAATTAAAATCTATACGCACGATACAAAGAAAGTTATAACAATTTATAACAGTAAGTGTTCATGTTTTTGCACCCACAAAAAATGCAGTGGCAAGGGAGACAACTCTAGAAAGAAATTAGGTTAAATTACAAAATTGTACTTGGATTAAATGAAAATTACATACAATATAATATATATTACTTATAATATATTCCTTCTTGCTGTTGATTTTGATGGCATGGATACACTAACTAGTCAAATGAAGCTTAAGCTTCTACTTAAAGTTGTTGCTATATTACAGTTCATTTTGTCAAATTTTTATATAGATTTTTAAACATTTTCGTAACACCTCTACAGATTAAAGCCCTATGTCTAGTAAAAGTGAGATAAATTTACACATTTTTTTTTCTAATATTTTTGTGTTTTTCTAAAATCTGATAATTCTAAAAGTTACTTGTAAGAAACTGGCTGAATAATGAAACTCAAGGCATAGCAACACTGAACACATTTTATTGACAAACCAAGAAATGTGATTTTTTTTTTTTCTTTTTCAATATTTATTTTTTATTCTTATGGGGATTGCAGGTATTACATGGGATGAACTATTTTCCTGTTCCTCTAGTTTTTAGGGTACTGAACATTGGACAGATATATGAATCCTTCATCCATTAAAGGTTATCCTAACTTCATTGGAAGCTGAAGGTTTTTCTGGAATACTTGGACTAAATATTTAGTGGATCAGTATGTATGTGTAAAGCAAGCAGGTTCTATTGCTACTATGAGTGTTGTTTCTTTTGTTCAGATTAAAAATAATTTTGAATTTTAATTGAGAACTTTCTTTTTTCCAGAAAATCTTAGATGAAGCAGCAGAGTTAAAAAAGTGCCATGATAGTTCAAACAAGTATAAAATTCAAAGTGAGGATGTTCAAATCTTCTGCAAAGAATGCCACCAAGAGCTCTGCCTTGGTTCAGACATTATCAAAAAAGGGACAGACTACATCTGTATTGATCCTGGTTTTGAAGACAAAGTGATTCGTGTAAGCACAACAAAACAGATTTTCCGGTATGACAGCAATGTTGGTAAGTAAAGCTATGATCAGTTCCTGAGAAAGAGAAGAAACGTCCAGTTCTTGAGAGAGTAGAAACGTCCAGTTCTTGAGAGTGTGAGAGAGAGAACAATGATTAGTGCATGAGAGAGACAGAGAAGGGACGAAATGATAGAAAAATGACCCATTTCTGTGAGAGAGGAAAAGACAGAGAGAATGAAAGATAGAACAAATGATCACTTCCTGATAGAGAGAGAAACTGAAAGATAGCAAAAATTATCACTTCCAGAGAGAGAGAGAGAGACTGAAGAGAACAAATGATTACTTCCTGTGAGAGACAAGGAGAGAATAAAAGACCACTTCCTGAAAGAGAGAAAGAAACTGAAAGATTAAACAAATGTCTTTCAGAGAGAAAGAGAGAATAAATGATCACTTCCTGAGGAAGAGTGAGACTGAAAGCTAGAACAAATGATTATTTCCTGTGTGAGAAAAAGAAAGATATAATTATCACTTCTTGAGAGAGAGGAAAATAGACTGAAAGACTAAACAAATAATGACCTCCTGAGAGAGAGAGATATACACACTGAAGGAAGGAAGGAAGGTAGGATAGAACAAATGATCACTTCCAGAGAGAAAGACTGAAAGAAATGATTACTTCCTGTAAGAGAATAAAAAATTACTTCCTGAGAGAGATTGAAATTTAACAACTGATCACTTTCTGAGGGAATCGGTGTGAAAAAATGGTCACTTCTCGAAAAGAGAGGGACTGAAAGATAAAACAGATGATCATTTCCTTAGTGAGAGAGAGAGAGACTGAAATATAGAACAAATGATCATTTCCATAGTGAGAGAGGGAGAGAGACTGAAAGATATGTCAAATGATCACTTCCAGAGAGAGAGAGAAAGGGAGAGACAGGAAAATTAAACAAATTTTCACTTCCTGAGAGAGATTGCAATATGGAACAAATTATCACTTCCCAAGAGAGAGAGACTGAAAGATAGAACAAATGATTATTTTCCGAGTGAGAGAAAGAGAGAACTAATCATTACCTCCTGTAAAAGAGAAAGAAAGAACAAATTACTTTCTGAGAGAGAGAAAGACACTGAAAGATTGAAACATTGAACAAATTTTTACTTTGTGACAGAGATTGAATGTTGAACAAATGATCACTTTCTGGAATAGAGAGAGAGAACTGGAAGATAGACCAAACGGTTCCTTCTTGAGAGAGAGAGAGACTGAAAGAGAGAACAAATGATTACTTCCTGAAAGAAAAAAGGAAGAGTAAGAGATTGAATGATTAAACACACATGTTCATGAGAGAGAGAGAGATAGAACAAATTATCACTTCCTGAAAGAGAGAGACTGTAAGAGAGAATAAATGACAATTTTTATTGCTGGTAATTTTTTTTTTTTTTTTCCAAAAAATCTATTAATAGTAATAATTTTTTCAAAAGTGTACAGCTGGTAATTTTTTTTTTTTTTTTTCAAAAATGTATTGCTGGTATTAATGTATTGCTGCTAATAATTTTTTTTTTTTTTAAATTTATTGCTAGTAATAATTTCTAGTATTAAAGCCTATTTTTACAATTTCATAGTGTTTTAACCCCAGTTTGGGGGTTAACTATTTGCTATACATAAATATTTGCTAACTATAACTGGGACCCTAACAGATGCTACCCTCCTAAGTCAGGGTGGGCCTGGCAACACCAGCAATTAAGAAGTAGTTCTACCCATCTCGAAACCTCCTGATCAGAGGCCTTTCTGTCAGACGTAGTTTATCATTATACCCAGGACGAATTAAACAAATGATCGCATCTTGAGAAAGATTGAAACATTGAACAATTGACCAATTCCTGAGAGAGAGAGGAAGAGAGAGAATGAGACTGAAAGATAGAACAAATGATTACTTCCTGAGAGAGAGAGAGAGAGAGACTAGAAGATAGAACAAAGAATGATTTCCTGAGAGAGTGAGAGAGACTGAAAAAAAGTATAAATGATCACTTCCTGAGAGAGATTGAAAGATAAAACAAATGATCAGGGCTTGAGAGTCAAAGAAAAATTGAAATAGAAAATGCTTGCTCAGTGCCTGAGAGAGAGATTGAAACGTAGACTAAATGACTACTTTCTGAGAAAGAAATTGAAGTCCCTGGTTTACCATGCGTTTGCTTTTGGATAGCCCTCATTTTTAGCATGTCCTTTGTTATCACTATCTTTCCGGATGATGGTATTGAAATATTTGACAGAATAGCAAAGATAATATCCTCTGAAATCATCCTTCATCTGCAATTTGCATTTGTAACAATTTCATTATTCACTACAAGGAGTTTTTAGTCCACTCACACATAACCAATGAAGAAAGGAGATACTATCATGATTTCTCCACGGCTTACGAGTTGACCCAGAAGTGGTAAGCCTACTTGTGTTCCCAATATAGATGTGCATCATCTTAGACCTCTTTCTCACTTCCTATCCTGACCAATGGTCTGCTGAAGTATTACCTTCCTTGAGCACGTCAGGCCACTAATTGATTTATATTAAGGTTGATGCTAAACCAGAGGCATCCTCACATGGTCAAGGATAATGGTCTTGTTCTGTTTGCCACAGTTAATTGGGTTTGAGAAAGCAATTGAGACCAATTTTTGCTAGAAACGTCTCTCGACATTGAGGACAGGTTGTTCTGGATGGTAGATTAAGCCTTCATTGTTGTCATCTGTCTTTTCAGCCTCTTTTTTCTTTTAGTTTGATTGATCATTTTGGATTTAAAGACTGTTGTTCTGTCTCTGACAATGAATCACCAGAGATTGCTGTCTATTAAACTGAATTCTCAGCTGTTGATGTCAATGTTAAATTTCTTTGTTTTTTGTTAGAAAGTCCTTGAATCTCTTCTTTTGACCTCCTCTTTTCCAAGTTCCTTCTTTGAGTTGGGGGTAAAATATTTGCCTTGGTAGGCAAGTTTCATCGCAGCAAACACATGACTATCAAGGGGAAAAGGGGCCATTCTCAGTAGACTCCCTCCCATATATCTAGTAAATGATGCCTCATCATTAATGAAATATTTCAAACCAGTCATCAAAAGCTACAAGATATGATACTACCCCACTTTTCTGGTCAAGCAATTTGATTGATCTGATCATGCATGCCTCTGCTTAATAATATTTGATTATTATATTTCTGCTAATATTAGCTATAATACCCTTCTCAACAATGGCCAAGTTTACTTGGGAGAACATTCTACAATAGACGGAACACTCATTTTGAAGCTAACACGACACCTCTCTCTTGACTGAGTGTACATTTCTCAAATGTCAATGAGTTTAAATATTTAGGCACTATTACTTAATATCAGAAAGAGGCTGTTAAATTTCTAGGGCACATAATAAGGAAAGGGTGCTTGGAGAATTTAATACCCTTCCGTCTCTTTTTTTTTTCTTCCCCTCCTGTTTTCCCTCTTCCCTCCTGTTTTCATTCTAACCCCTCCTGTTTTCCTCTCTTCCCCTCCTGTTTTCCTCTCTTCCCTTTCTATTTTCCTCTCTTCTTTTCCTGTTTTTGTCTCTTCCCTTTCTACTTTTGTCTCTTCCCTTTCTACTTTTGTCTCTTCCCTTTCTACTTTTGTCTCTTCCCTTTCTACTTTTGTCTCTTCCCTTTCTACTTTTGTCTCTTCCCTTTCTACTTTTGTCTTTCTT
The DNA here is from genome assembly GCA_903632075.3 of Acanthosepion pharaonis. NCBI lineage: Eukaryota > Metazoa > Mollusca > Cephalopoda > Sepiida > Sepiidae > Acanthosepion > Acanthosepion pharaonis. The sequence continues at coordinate 101,321 of CAHIKZ030003805.1, forward strand.
ACTTGCTGCTTCCCTCTTCCATTTTCCTGTTTTTGGTTTTTTACCCTTTCTATTTTCATTTCTTTCCTCCTTATTTTTGTCTCTCCTTTTCCTATATTTGTCTTTTTTAGTTGCTTTTTCCTTTTTTCTCTCTTCTCTTTCTATTTTTCTCACTTCCATTGGTATCTTTCTCTCTTCCCCCTCCTGTTTTTGTCTCTTCCCCCTCCTGTTTTTCTCTCTTCCCCCTCCTGTTTTGCTTTTTTTCCTATTTTTTCTCTTTTTCATTCCTTTTTTTTTCTCTTTTTTCCTATTTTTCAACAGAACCCTCCTATTTTTCCTGTCTTCCTTTTTTTTCCTCTTCATTTTTCTGTCATCTTCTTTTTCTTTTCCCTCTTCCTCCTTTTTCCCTCTTCCCCTCCTGTATTTGTTTCTTAGGTTCCTGTTTTTGTCTCTTTCCTTTCGACTTTTCTTTTTTTTCCCTTTCTGCTTCCCTCATCCCTCTCTATTTTTTCTCTTCCCGTCCTGTTTTTGTCTCTCCCCTTTCTATTTTCCTCTCTTCCCATCCTGTATTCATCTCTTCTCTTTCTGTTTTCCTCTCTTTTCTTTTTACTTTTCTCTTCTATTCCTATTTATCTCTCTTCTCTTCCGATTTTTCTCACTTTTTTTACTTGATTGTCTCTCTTCCCTTCTTATTTTTATTTTTTTACCTTTCTATTTTAGTTTGTTTCTTCCCTATTTTTCTCTCTCCCCTTCCTATATTTGTCTCTTTTATTTGCTTTTTCATTTTTCTCTCTTCTCTATTTTCATCTCTTCCCTTTCTATTTTCATCTCTTCTTCCTGTTTTTTTCCCTTTTTTAGCTGCTTTTTCCTTTTTCTCTCTTTTCTTCCTATTTATGTCTCTCTTTATAGTTCATTTTTTCTCTCTTCCCATTCTGTTTTCCTCTCTTCCCTTCCTGTTTTTGTTTTTCCCTTTTTATTTTTGTCCCTTTTTTAGTTGCTTTTTCCTTTTTCTCTCTTCCTCTCCCATTTTTGTCTCTTCACTCTCCTAGTATTTATTTCTTTTTATAGTTCCTTTTTTTTCTCCTCCCTTCCTATTTTTATCTCATTTTTTACTTGTTTTTTGCTTTTTTTCTCTTTCTTTTCTATTTTTTGTTTTTTTTTTGAGTTGCTCTTTGTAGTGTATATCTCTGACACTGAGCTGTCGGCCCGTGGTCAACTCAGAGTGTAATGTTTCTCCTACTGGCATTTTGGGGTTGACTCTTAGTCGCTGCCACCAGCCCGTATCCTAGTCGATTGGTGGTCGTCGCTGCCCGGCAGAATCTCTTAGTAAGGGTACCAATATGTGACACTGGCCTGTCCAGGGTCGAATCCTGGTTGTCACTACCAGGTGGAATCCTTTCGTCAGGGTACCAAGTGGGATGGTCAGTCAATGTTAACAGCTTCACACCAGCTGCAACCAATTCAACGCCAGCTCTGTTGTTCCCAGCTCACTTCTAATATCTGGTTACCGAAGAAACTGCTTCGATCTCAAGTTTAACCTACCGACGTTATGATTTTGATCTTAGGTAGACAAGACCAATCAGGCGTCGGGCCGTAGTGTAAGATGAGTCTAGACTGGAGGTGATATTGCACAAGCATAAAGAAAAAGAATCAAATAAAAACCCAAGAGGTTCAAGTATGTTAAAAATAATAAATTAACTTTATCTGTCTGTTATATACAAGAGTGTGTTTTTCTCCCAGCCTGTTTTCTACAGAGTGTCAGACTTCTAGGCTTCTTAGGCAAGTTCTATTCTTCTAAGTCAACTGGTTTAGTTTTCAAGTGCTGGCTTAGCTTCGCTCGTCAGTATAACTTGCTATTGGTAGGATTGGTGACATCAGAGGTCGTGGAATCTCTTGGTCAGCTTCTGCAAGGCAACACTCTGGTTCCTGCAACTCCAACTGTCTGACTGTCGAATGGCCTGAGGACCTTTGTTTATATGGTTACCGACCAAAAACCAGTGCAGTCTGGGGTTTTCAGTAAATCTCGATTTCTGACAAGAAATCTCTCTGTTGTCAGGCCAGGAAAATTGATTACTTCACATTTTTTTCCCATTTTGGGGGTATCTCTTCATCTGTGAGGAAAGATCAGAGGAGAGTTATCGTTCTAAACTCCCCCTCTCTCACGCTGATACCTCGTATCAATCTCTTTAGTGAGTGTCAATAATTTCCCCGTCCTTCTCATCAAATTACCTCTGCCTATCACCATTGCTACCACCCAACCAATGGTGTCCCGGCTGTGCGAGTGTGGCTAAGCTGGCTTCATAATCCAGAATTTTTGTTTACAAAATTCTTTTCTCATCAGCCAAAATTTTTATGAATCACATATTGCCACTTAAAATCTCTCAGATCTTTTGGTCACTCTGTGTCTTCTTAACCAGCACCCTTTACAAACTTCATCAATCAATTGTCAAAGTCTGCCATCTGGTCCCTTCATGAAGTTAGCTTTTGCTGGAACCCTTGGCTTCTTGAGAAATTAAATTTCTTATCTCTCAGTTTGGCGATTCTTCCAAGGTATTTTTCTTATGTCAAAATTTTACAATCACAATATGGCCACCCAACGTATCGACACCGAAGGCAACATCGTGGATAAGTAAATAACATTAATTCTCTCTATCCCTTATTGGAACATTTTCTCATGCCAAAATTTTTCATGATGTACATATGGCTTTTTCAACTTGCAGGCACTTAAGAAAAATGATATCTTGGGAAGATAATTAATATTGATTCTCTCTATACCATATTGGTAAATCATTTTGGAATACTTTCTCATGCCAAAATTTTTATGATCACCATATGGTCTGCCTGATATCTCAATGCTTTGCTTTTCCTAAATCATCTGTTTTCTCAGCAAGCATTTTTTTTTTTTTTTTACAAACTCATTAATCAACTGTCAAAAAGCTTGAATATGGCTTTTCTGCGAGTCTACTATCTACGCCAATTTACGGGTCTTTGAGGAAGTAACTCGATTTTATTATTAAGTAAAAAAAAAAAAAAAATTTTTGGTATCTTCTTTTTCTTTCCCTGTATTTTCTTGTTTTAACTTCTGTGGTTAATTAGTTAACCAATTACTATAGCTAAATAGTGTCACATATATTCTTTCATTTATTTCTTCTTTTTGTTTCACTTAATATATCTTCCCGATAACAATTAAATTTTGAACCTTTAGAAAAATTCTTTTTCTTTACAGCACTTGCCAGATGTAATGGCCATGGCTGTAAAAATCAATTTGGAGCCATTAAAATATACAACAGTGGTAAAAGGTTGAATGGATACGTTGTAAGTGTTAAAAGCATCCTATTTCAAATTGAAGGGCATCCAGAAAAAATTCAACTGAAGAAATGGTCACAACACTTTTTTCATATCAATGAGGAATCCTTGACATAATCTAACTTTTTATTTTGACATTACAATTTATACAAATTTTTTTTTTTTTTTTTCAATTTCACAATTTTTTGATATGCTTATTTCTAATAATTTGGATGTTCTTGAAACCATCTGAGGAATGTGTGGGTGGTGTAATGGATAGCTGATCAAAATGAGAAATTGGAGAGTCAATTTTGCATTTCAGTCTGTACTGTTATATTCACTTATGCACAAATATCTTTGGGAATGGTATCAATGAATCTTCTTCCTCATCTATGGGTTAAATAGTAAGACTTGCATCTGGAAAAATTGTTTCACCAAAAGATTAATGCAGTATTCGCTTAGAAAAAAGTAAAAACAAAAAAAAATTCTTAAAATTTATCTTATAATTTGTTTCATTGTTAAATAACCCACAGAGGGTTGATAAGTCCTAAAAAAAAAAGAAAAATTATGAACTTTTGTGTCTGCAAAAAAAGTTTCAAAAGTATTTTCCATTGACACCACTATTTATTTCAATTATTTTCTCTCTCTCAGCAATGTTTATTACAGTTACTTGTATTTATGTGTTAATTTAAATTTTCTTATAGACATTTTTCATAAATTTATCAGTAAAAAAGTTTATTCTCATATTTATTTCTTTATATATTGATAAATGATAAACATTGTATTAGTTGGTTTAGATTTTATGAATGTTGTAAATATATTATTTTTGTAAAATTCTCAAAGAATAAAGAAAATGTAATGATTCAATTTCATGTTTCGGTTTTATTAAAATTTTAATTATTGGTTTTTAAAACCATAAACATTACTGAAAAGAGGAATGTAGCTAAAATTGATAATTAGTGTTTTAAAACTAATTATCCTGTTGATGGTTTACATGTATTTGATAATTTTGTAATTTTTATTTTGAATCAAAGATTTCTTTTTTTAATATTTATATCTTTATAAAAGTTAAATAATTTTTATAATCTTTTAAGTAACTATTGCTGAAGGAGTGGATATAGTTGAAATAATAGCAATGTCAATAGAAAAAAATATCCTTTTGAAAACCCATTTTTTGTAGGCAGTGAACTCTGTTTGCTACAAAAAAAAAATTGATATATTTTTTTAACATTTGCTATAAAACTGAAGAACTAATAATTTCAGCTGGTCTGTGTATTATAATCACCTGTCTGTATATTTGCCTATATTTCGTAATAAAATCTCAAGTTTTCTTATTTTTCTGTTTGTTTATTTTATTACACAGATTTTATGTAATATTCTTATCCTGATCCAAACAGTCCACAAATTTACCAAAATTTGCAATCTAAATTGTTTAAATATCTCTTTATTCGCTTGTATCTACTTACTTTTTGTTGTGAATGTACATACGTTAAAATCAAGAGATTCAAAGATGGGGGAGAAATCAGAAATCACATGAATAGAAACTATTTCTTATGTACCTTTTATTTATTTACTTATATTATGACTTACATTATTTGGACTGTTATCCTCATTATTTATTTATATATATATATATATATATACATATATTAATATATATTATTATTTACATTATTTATTTACTCATTATATATATATACATATAAATAAATAAAAAGAAAGAACATTATATATATATATATATATATAACCGGCATTTAAATGAATCCTATAAAACACCTACTGAAAAATGAAATTATGACAAAAAGTTTGAAGATGTAGGCCATTGAATGACCCATGTCCTTTGTACATACATGTGAAACTATATATTACTAAGTTTATATATAAAAATAAATAAGGTTTACTGAATCAGAGAAATGAATTAGCTGTTTTTACTGAGAGTGCCATAAATTTTACTTAAATAATATTTAAATATAAAATTTTAAAAATCGTAATATACATATACTTGATGTGGAAAAATAATTTTACTTACTGTAAGTAATTCTAACACATTTACTTCTATTAAATGAAATATAGTCTATTAAAACTAACAATGAAAATATTTTCAAGATGTAAGTAAAATTGTAGTTGAATAAAATGAATTCTAACTTAAACTTCTTTTAAATTGTAATTAAATAAAAGTTTCCTAACCTAAAGACCTCCCTATTAGTACTACACGCACTTAAAAGAATCCAATAAAACACCCACAGTAAAATGAAATTTAATATGAAATGCTATAAGATGTAAGCTTATGAATGACCCATGTCCTTTGTACTTACATGAGAAACAATATATCACTAGGTTTATATAAAAAATAAAAGTTTACTAAATCAGTGAAAGTAAGTCGCTATTTTTGTCGTGATGGTCATAAATTTTACATAAATAACAATTTAAAAAAAAAAAAATTAAAAAATTTGTAACCTAATAACATACATACTTATACTTGAATTGAAAATAATTCTACATACTGTAAGGGATTCTAATACATTAAATTGTTCTTAAAACAAATATAGTATATTAAAATTTAAAAGTGAGAAAATTTCAAATCGTAGTTAAATAAAGCGTATTCTAACGTAAACACCCACCAAAATCTTTAAATATAAAAAAATATGAAAAAAATGCTGTAAGAATTTTTGCCATTAACAATAAAAATATATATATATATATACTATATATATAAATATATATATATATATATATATATATATATATATATATATATATATATATATATATATATATATATATATATATATATATATATATATAATTATATATATATTATATATATATATTATATATATATATAATTTGGACTATATATATATCATCATCCATATGGATATATATACGTTGTAATTTTCATGTCACATAATTCCTGAAAGAAGGACATGTAGCAAAATTTAATGTGGGGTGTACAAGCCCATTGTTTCAGCCAAAAATTCCCCATATAAAACAAGAGTTAAGTAGCTGTTTCCTGAGAAGAGCCTCTGCCCTTGTCTGGGGATCCTCTCTGCCCAGAGGCAGAGAGTTTCACCAGCACAGCTGGAGATGAATCTCCAACTAATTCCGGAAGGAAGTCCCAGCCATCGTTGACTCCAGCCTTCTTCAGCTGATCAGAATTTAAAGTGAACCCTTTATTTCGTCCACTGGGGTAGATTATTCTAGTTCCACATGCCATGCCTCTTCAGGATGTCTCAGTTATCTCACTTTAACTCAACTATTTTATTTTATTTTCCAAACATGGTCAGCACTTTGTGACCATGTTAATTTTTTTTTAGCAATTTACCCCAAGCAAGGTAGGGTGCCACTAGTACACAAGGGGCTACAAAGAATATTAAGGGAAAAGACTGAGTATGGAGGGAGTGAGAAAAGGATAGAAAGAACTAAGGAGGATAAAAAGAAGAACAGGGATCAAGGTAACAGATTGACATTACATTGAAATTTTTAAAGATTATACTTATCAGGAAAGCAAGTAAGAGGGAATTCCACTGTTGGGAAGTGTGAGAGAAGAAGCTGTTGGAGTAGAAGATTCAGTTCATTTAACTGTTTTGACAGTAAAAGGGTGGGATCAAGATGCCCACGTAATAGCACTCTTAAATTGATGCAGTCGGAGCACTAGTGAAACTAGCTCATCAGAGCAGTTGCCATGAAAATATTTGTAGAAAAAAGGGAAGCCGCATTACGTCAATGTGAAAGTGACTGGAGTCGAGGCTTCAAGTCAGGACTGATGACATTGCATATCTGTCTTTGGATTTTGTCAAGAACCTCAAGATGAACATCACGGGCACCTGACCATTTATTGCAACAGTATTCTATGCATGGACGAATGGTATTTTTGTAGATGTGAAGGATGGACACGGACACGAAAAACCTTCTGGCATGACACAGAAAACCAACTTTCCTTGTGGTAGATGCAGCTATTAATTCAATGTAGTTGTTCCACCTCAGGTCAGTGGAGAACGTCAAACCAAGAAGGTGCAGTGAGGTGCTCTCATAGACTTGAACATCAATTATGCTAATAAGAGACATGAATGTTACTCTATGGTGAATAAATGACAGCAGTTTCATTTAGGATGCATTAAAATTCATAAGCCATTTCCGGCCCAAGTCAATCACAGATTGAAGGTCATTTTCGAGACCAATGGCCAGGTTAACTTTGTCATCAATTCTGGATTTACTAAATGGTAGTGTCATCTGCACAGATGCAGATTTGAGAACTGATGACATCAGGAAGATCATTGATGAAGATCAGAAACAGTGTAGGACCAAAGATAGAGCCTTGAGGAATACCAGTGTTCATATGGAAGGAACTGGAAGAGAACCCATTCAGGATAACCTTCATTTAATGGTTAGACAGGAATTGGATTTAATCAAATAATCGTCCTGTAATACCATGTCCCCAAACCTTGTATAGAAGGCCAGCATGCCAAACCCTGTCAAACCTCTTTGATAAGTCTAAAGCAACAACTCGAGCTTCATGGGGTCCAACATAATGGAGTAAATTTAAATTTCCTATTTAAGGAATGCACATCTCGGGTTGGGACTTTTACAAATCTATATCTGTGCAACTGCCTTCACCTTTTTGACTTGTTTGCAGTAACTGACAACTGCATGAAGTTTGTCAAAACATTATTGCAACTGTGAAAACTGCAAGTAATTAAAGCAAAGACATTAACAAGCATGCAGATACAAAATAATACAAAATATTTAACAAACATGTAAAGAATATTGCAACAATACATCTCAAAAGTACATTAGGCATAAAGAAAAGCAAAAAGTGTGAAATGCTCTCAAAATACAAGGGACAGGAATATTTATACATTAATAAAATATATAGGATGTGTGTATAATGCAAAAGACTGACAGGGATAAAAAAAAAAAATCTTCTTAAATTTACTAGCAAATACATTAGGTGTAAAGAAATAAGATTTTGTAAAAAGAAAGTTTTCACTTTACCAGAAAGAAAAGTGTTTAAAAATAATAAATTTACAATTTGGTAAAAAAAAATCTAATGTATTTAAAGTAAG
>CAHIKZ030003806.1:0-60868 GCA_903632075.3 Acanthosepion pharaonis
AATGATAATTATTAAACACTTTTTTTTGTAGGCTGGTGGTTTTATTCTTCCATTTGCTGTGACAGGAAGTGTGTTTTGGGCAATTATACCTATTAACTTTTGGATTCTGTCAAAAAGGAATGGTAATCATTTTTTGTGTCCTTGTTTTTATTTAGTATACCACTCAAGAAAATGTTATCAAAGAATCTTTACATACTTTCTTTGGAACTGGTGTTTTGCTTTCCAGTCAACTTTGATCTTCAAATATTTAAATGCAATGTCAGTTGTTTTCTTGTCTTAATTCCTGTTCTTTTATTGTTCTCTCTCCTTCATGTTTTCTTTTTCCCATTCTTTCACACTCATTAACCTCCTTATCTTAATGATGCCCAATCAAATCTTATTTGGCATGAAATGTGCCTTGATGTGCCTTTTTAAACTCAACAATCAATTCTTCTCTTGGTGGCTTTATTGACTTCTTTGGATTGAAATGATTAAAAAAAAGTATTGAAACATTTTTTTGGCAAGGTTGGCAACAGTCAGCTTTGAAAGACTTGCATGAATAAAACAATTGAAACTTTCTTAGTTGTAACCTGTATCACTTGAAGATGGCCAATCTTGTTCAAATTCTGTGTTTATGAGATATTTTAACAAAATCCAAAAAATGTGATGGAAAGACTCTACTCTAACCTACTGTAGGTTTACCCAGATCAATATACACCTGAGGTAGGCTGGAGGGTACAATGGCTGAAACATAACAGCAAAGATGGCCATATTTTGAATATAAATAGAGTAAATATGACTCTACTTGTTCAGTCATTATGGCTGCACTGGTCACAACTCACCTGATAACATCACTTCAATTTTCCCATAGAAATCTGTTCTCTTATTCGTAAGAAATTTCTTGGCTCTGCTTGCCAAGTTACATAGCTGAGCAACATATTTAAAATGGCTGGACACTTTTCAAATAGACTTCAGATATTTATGGATGTACATAAATGATAATTTTGAACTGGCTAAGTCTTTGTATTTTCAGATCAGACATTTGACAGATTGAATAACATCATGGTACTGTTTAAAAATCCTCTGGTGCTTGTGACTTGCTTTGTTATTATGATCTCATCTACAGTCTGGGCTGGATTAGACCCAATTTTGGAACCACATCTTCGCATTGTAAGCGGTTCTAATTTTTCTTTTGTATTTGCAACTATAACACTCAAATTATTTAACAGCATTTGCTTTTAATATACACTGCGTGCCAAATTATTATCGAGATAACTTTTTTTCTAATATTTCAAAAACCGTCCAATCAATTCACACAAATTTGATCTGCGTAATCACTGAAATTTTCGTACTGATCTGCTTAATGTAAACAAACTGGCACCATGTTTGTTATCAGCATGGTGATTTGAGCGTGCCAAATTATTAGAAAGGTTTAGTAAAATTCCCAGAATTGAGCAAACAAAACGTTTATTAATGTTGAACATGAATGTTTATGATCAACAGAAGCTAATAATTAAGATAATCAAACAAACAAAAAAAGGCACAGTTTAAAAAAATTAATAGGGAATGTGCTTTTCCTGTTTTGAAATTAAGAAGTCGACGATCCATAGAATTTGTTAATTGTAGGATGTCATCGGCTGTAATGCCGCAAGATATGCTTCCCATAACTCCAAAGGTTTTCGATTGGGTTCAAATCCAGAGAATTTGCTGGCCACTTCATTTTTCGAAGTCCATCAAAGCCTAACTGTTTCAAATATTCAGTAGTCTTGTGAGCAGCATGTGAGGGAGCATTATCTTGCATAAAAACAATGGCCCTTCTGAAGGCAATTCTTTGCCTTTTCATCCATGGCTCAAGATGCCCCTTCATAAACGCTATGTATGCATCAACAGTCATTTTGATGCCATCTGGTACTCTCTATGGGCCCACTGATGTTTTTCCAATAATACCACCCCAAATCATTATGCCTCCACCGCCTTGTTGGCATCTCAAACACTGATGGCGATTCTGTCCGTTCATTGCCCAGCCTTTGCACCATCTATCTGGTCCATGAAGTGTTGCTTGAGTTTCGTCTGTGAGCAAAACTAGAGAAGTCAATCTTCATATTGTCCTCGGCCCATTTCAATCGATTTTGAATGTGATTTCTCGTCAACGGAGGCTTCGATACAGGTTTGACTGTTGTTGCCATTTCCCTCAGATACCAACACCGAGTACTTTTAGACACAGTAGGATCCCCAATACGACTGAAAAGCTCTTGACTGGTAAGTCCAGGGTTCTTCATGGCCTCTCGTTTAAGTAGTGACATGAGACGACGTGAAATAACCCTCGGCTTGCCTTCATATGCCCTTTTACATACTTGTGTAGGGTCAGCAGTGAATTTTTCACTGTTTGATAACACTTCCCTATCATTTTAAAAATTTCTAGGGTAGATTTACTTTTTGAGAGTTCTGAGGTAGTAGTTTTCTTGTCAGCATCACTTAAACTGCTTTTACGGCACATCTTTTCACTAAATTCTTATACTTTTCTAATAATTTGGCACGCTCAAATCACCGTGCTGATAACAAATATGGCGCCAGTTTGTTTACATTGCACAGATCAGTACAAAAATTTCAGCCATTGTGCAGTTCAGTGTTGCCAACATTGTGTGAAAATTTAGTGTGAATTGATTGGACGATTTTTGAAATATTAGAAAAATGTCATAATAATTTGGCACACAGTGTACTTAAGATTGATAGAAAACACAAAGGATGAAAATGAAGATAGAAAACTTATATTTGGCATTTGAAATGATGGTAATATAAATACAGCACACACTCTCCTGTCTGAATCACCTGGGACCAGAAATTATCCTGAGTCTTTCATTTTTTTTTTTGTAATGTTAGTAATGGCAAACCTAACATTTATGTCACCTTCTTTAGGTAACATTCCAAAATATTTGCATTCCTCCCTGGTTTCTTTGAACTGTTTAGGATTGGGTTTCCAGTTCATAGTCTTTCACTTTCATTAGCTCTTTGCATCTTAGTGACATTATCACCTTGCTTAAGATGAATTGATTAAAACAAAACTGGATATTTACAAAATATAAAGGAAGATTGTTTAAAAAAAAATAAAATGAAATTTTGGTAGCATCATGTGTGATTCACTGTTGGTCATAATTTGATTGACTCTTTTGTTGAATAAATACGGCCATGATGCTACATTGCATGACTTATGATTCTTGTTTAGTCTGATCCCAACTCTGACTTATCTATATTAGTTGAACTCATCATGATTAAGCAGTGATGTTTGATATCTTCAAATTATATTGAATCACTACCCAATTCACTGGTTGAATGAGAAACCCGGGAACAAAGAAATCTGATTTGCTGTTGTCAGTTAATAAATACGGCAAACACTCTTTTTCTATGTGCACAGGGTTGGATCACCCTCATTCCCTAGATAAACCTTTGGTAAGAAGAATGTTTCACTCTGAAAGGTTCTTCCTAAGAACCACTACTTTTTAAAACAGACTCCTGTGTAGGTGCTTCCCTAAACACTATAAGCTTAACCTCTTCAAGTCTAACTTCAGTTGTTATCTTTCCTTGTAATCTTCATTATTTCTTCCTCTTGTGGTGACATCTTATGCCACATTCACTAACCATCTACTCTGAGTGGCTCTTGGGACTTGGATTGGATTAACTGTAGTTGTTAAAAAAAGCCTTACTAGACAATAGCAGCAAATAACTATTACTTCCATAATTCTATCAAATCTTAACTTTCAAGTAAGAGCAATAATTCTGGTTACATAATGTTTTGTGCCTAAGTATTTATTACTGAGTCTCTCTCTCTCTTTCTCTCTCTCTCTATATATATATATATATATATATATATATATATATATATATATATATACTAGAATTCATTTTCTGTGTGTGTTATCATAACATGGCAGAAATGTCAAATTTTGTTAGTCATGCTAAGTCAATATAAAATGAAAAAGATATTTATCCAAATAAGATCTATTAACCACTCATTGATCAATTTCCTGAACTTATTTTTTATCAATTTATTTTATTTTTTTATAGAAAAAATGAATTGTTGTGAAAAATGCATGAATTGTCTGCAGATGTCTGTCCCATAATTGTTGTTACATTTGCATGCACACTTCATGTGATAACTGTAAGAATTGTTATTGGACAGAAGGCATAATAATTAAGCTTTACAGTTCTATAAATAAGGATGTGACATCAAAAGCAATTTTTAATTTGTAATTTTTCTTTATTTTTAATAAACAGTTTTCACTCAGTAGCCCAATTGTTGGACTGTTATTTTTACTGATGTCTGTGACATATGCCATATCTTCACCGTTCTGGGGATGTCTTTCTGATAACATGGTATGTTAATCATAAAATTTATTTTTGTTTTTACACAATGCAATACATAACTGTTTTTTTCTCTCTCTGCTCTTTTCTCTAGGAATCAAATGTATTTTCTATACAAAGCAACAATAGCAACAGCAATATATAATTTGGTGGGATGGAATAGTATCTAAGAAGTGTATATATTTTTTTCTTTCTTTTTCTCTCCCTCTGAAAAGCCAGTAATTTATGTTATTACTTTTGTGATCGAGTGTTAATTTATATTTTTATTTCATCTAATTAAACTTCTCCAATCTGGTTAATTCGGAAGATATTTCACTTTTTAGCCAGGCATTTATCTTAAATCAATATTTACTGAACACACAAAAGTAGAATACAAACTAGCTTGCTTGCATAACTCTACAGAGCAATGCTCTTGTAATGGCAATGGCGTTACCATTAACAAGAAAAAATGTAGATGTGACAAAACAATAAACAGAAATAAGACTTGGTTGAGATAAGTTTTTATTTCTTGAGATTTACAAGGTTTGATTGCTGGCTCATTCCAGGATATCATATCTGTCATAAACCATTTAGAGGGAAAACATGGACTTACATGCCCATAATAATTTTTTTTTTTTTTTTACCATGACTTCAATTTTTTAACTACCTTCACTCTTTGACAATGTTTGTCTTAAGCGATGTTTAGAATTGGAATAAAACTTAAATATATGAAAGTTTGTTTTTGAGAATTAACAAAAATAATAAACACTATTATAGTATTTATTGGAATGGTTGACAAACATCAGCTAATTGTCAATCAATTCAAACTTTGTAAAATAGTAAATACTAAGGATTTCCTTATAACTAGTTTACATATTTTAATAATTTAATAAATATTTATAAATTTATGAATAAAAAATTGTTTTTGTATTTATTTTTTGATAAATTGGTAAATGAGATATTGGATTGCATTATTTCTAATTCTATTAGTTTTTAAAATGTTGTATGACCCTGACTGGTGTTAAAAGTTTACTGGAAATGTACTTTTTATTTGTAAAAAAAAATATTTCCAGGCTAAAATGATGCGATATCATGAATTATCTGGTTTGTGTCACTTATGGAGTATAGTGAGAGGGGTGAAATTGTAATCTTGGGTAGGATTGATCATTACTTACAGTTTTAGCCCTGTTTAAGGTAAGTGTTGTTTTATTTGATAATGTTCATTGGAATAAGTGTCACAAAGCAAATCTTTATAGGTCAGGTTTGTTTTGATCAGGGATATAACACATTTTTCAGATATGATTGACAATGACACCTGTGATAATCAAATCAAATGAGAGTGAGATTCCAGAACATGGAAAATGTTCCACTGAAGGTGCAATGGAAGGCTACCATTTTTGATTGGATCACCAATGGATGGGATGGCGCTTCTCATCTCCCCCTCTGATACGTATGACACAGGGCCATTATTTTGACTGAACCACTAATCATATTGGGTTTTTAGGGGCTTTCCTTCCTCCTCTTCATGGCGTATAATACAATACCATAGGTCAAACATTATCATTGGTTGGCCCATCAGAGCAGTGCAATTGGAGTTTGTATCTACCCACCCACCATAAAAGCAGTTGATGAAAGAGTAGAAAAAAAGAGATCAAACATGTCTCATCACTGGTAGACCAACAACTCTCCCTGCCAGATGACAGTAGTGCATCAATCAACTAAAGACCTGTTCTCTGTGCCACTTTTTTTGAACTCCCTTGATCAACTGCCTTCATTTAAAATAGTTGAACGACTCTGGGCTGTTTAGCCATAATTGCAATTGCCTGTTAACCTCTTCCTCTCAGCTTAAGAATTCCTTATACAGGGAAACTTCTACAAATCCCTTTTATTTATGTATTCATGATCTTAATTAATCATAGTAGCATAAATAAAAGTTGTTATTTTTACACTGGTTAATAAGTGTTGTTGAAGTGAATTAAATTCCAAGCATAACCAGAACAGAGAGGAGTCAAGCCTGGTCTTTGACTGTTCTTTACCAATATTCCTGCATATACTGAAATACAAAAACAACATAGGGATGCAAAGTGGGCTTGCCAGAGTTGGGCCAATGGACAGGGACTAGAGTAAGAATGACATTCAGCAAAGCACGCAGCAAAAGACCATAATTGTAAATATAAAATTATTCTTGTAAATAAACAATCTAATTGTGTTTAATGTTTTTGTAAATTCTTAACAAAAAACAAATGTTAAGGTTTTATTCCAATTCTAAACATTGTTTTTTTTATTTAAACATTGCTGAAGAGTAAAGGTATTTAAAAATCACTGTCATAGGAAAAACTGCACTTTTGACATTCCGTCTTATTGCGAGTAGGCATGTTTGCCATTTAGAGTATAATACTACGTAGAAGTTATGAAATCTACCATGTTCTTTTAAGCTTGCTTGCCATGGTGTCCGTCACTATACCAGATGGGTTGGATCTGTCATCATGGATGAAATTGGTGTTGGTCTTATAGTTAGTTGGTGGCTCAGAAATGAGTGATGTGAAAACCCACATAGGTCATTTCCTGATTGGCCAGAAAAGATGTTTTGTGACCCTGGTATTTCTGGACAGTATTCTAGAAGTGGGTTTCATAGAGCCAGACTAAATTAAGGTCTGTTTTTTTATCATATGAGCTGTGGATGTCAGTGAGCACTTCATTTTGAATTAAAGAATTGAAGTTCTTACACTCTCATCCCTGCTACAATGTGGATATTGTCATCTTTGACTTCCCAGTTTAGAATTAGGATTTTTTAAAACTTTTTCATGAAAATATCACTTAAATTAAAATTCCAACATTGCCAATATCTTTTTTTTTCTCTAAGACAGAAATTTCAAAGATATTTTAAGAATTGATTTTAACTAGTTGAATGAATTAGTGGCTTTCATTTTTTATTTTATATGAAATTATTTAAAAATTCCGTTTCATTTTTTTTTCTCTCTTCTTTAGTCTGATACAAAAAACTTGCTCATCCCAGGATTTTATTTAATGGCAGTTTCATTACTCTTTCTGGGTCCTTCTCCAGTTTTGAAAATACAAGAAGAGTAAGTATTCTTATGAACTTTATTAGATGAACATATTTGAGGGTTTGATTTAGTTGCATTTTGTTAACCATGAAACTCTGCTTAATTGGTAGTCCTCTGGCAAAAGGAGGTTTCATTTGAAGCAGTGATTCTTCAATATGGGCCCAAGAAATATTTTAAATGGGCCTGGAGACACTAGAAGCAGTGTAGTCATCAGTCAGTGTTTATATTTTCTACATTTTGCTTTTGTATATAAACTGGATTTCATGTTACATGGATATTTTTTTTTAACACCAAAATTTTGTGACTGATTTTTTTTTTTTTTTTGTAAACTGAACTTGTTTAGATATGGTTCCAAGGCATTTTAAGAAGTATGGCAACTGAAACTAAGATGAAAAAAAAAACTCACTAATTCAGATCATTTAGCATCTGTCAACTGTTTTAGTGAGACAAGTTTTTATTCCTTAACCTATTACACCATGCCAAGTGGACTAGAGTATATACCCAAACAGGCATTAGATTTTTTAAAAGCATAGCATTAGATGTGCAGCACAAGGATTTTAGAAAAAAAATTTTATACCGGTATAACACCCTCTCCCAGTGAAGATCAAACTGAAGAAACTATTCAGTCATAATTGTTCTAGTGAGGAAAGTATATTTCTTATTAATATATAGCCATTACATCGCCTATTTACTAGGTGCCCAATTTCAAAATTAATTAATATATAGCACTATTATTATGCATCAAGTACACTATATTTGTTGCAGGCCAGGGTATATGATGAGAGATAACTGTGTGTGTCTCCTTAAATGCCCACAAAAAACATGGCAGACTCAGAAATACAAAAAAACAAGAACCAATATATATGTACAAACAAATGTATGTATTAACAAAACAAGGGTATACATAATCAATACAATATTGTTGCATTTTACTTAACAATGAACATGAATGAAAAAAACACTTAAACTAGTGAATTGTGCGTGTGTGCATGTAGTTGATGTATGAGACAGTCCTAGAGAAAATGAAGTGAAAGGTGTGCACATACACATTCCTCAGTGGGAAAGCATTTTCCTCATTCAACCTACATCTTTCTATCCCTGAGTGAAAAAGGAAAACATAATGTCACTACCTATTCATAGTCCTGAGAGCATCTCCTAGTAGCAGTTTCAAAGATTAGGAGTTAACCTGACATATTTGTTACAAATCTGTATTATAAAAATTTTCAACAATTTTTTCTTTTTTTTTTTTGCAGCTACCTTTGGTTGAATATTGTGTGTCTTGCGGTCCTGGGAATTTCTGTTAGTTTATCAGTTGTCCCAACCTATGACATGCTTTTAGAACATGCAGAGTAAGTGTTTTTTTTTTTTTTTTAAAGTGACTTATTGTTTCAGAGGTAAATTATACTATTGCATTGCTTTCAGCTGTTGTGCGTGGATATGTAACATTGACTTAATTTATAAAGTGAATGAATATACAACAATATAAACACATAAAAAACAAAGTTCAAATAAAACACAAAAGTCTTTGTATAAAAACGCACACACACACACACACATATATATATTTGGAATTGTTAATACAAAGATGCCTGTATTTGCTTACAAAAGATTATGTACCGAAAAACAATATGGTATTTTTGTACTTATTTGTTTGGATGCACCTGAAATTTGTGCGTCCACTGACTTAGACAGATCTGAACTAAAGAGGCTGTTTACACACCTAACGTCTTGTGTGGTTCTCATCAGGTTATGTGACTGCTTTTAATTCTCATCTATAATTACTTTTTTATTAATCAAGGGGAGATAAGTTATCTCTCACAATAAACCTTCCCACCTAATAGCAGAGTCCAGTAGTAGTAGTGACATTGATTGTCACTTTTACAAGAAACTTTTCTACCTGCTTTCATATGACTGGACTTACTATTTCTGTCTGTTTTCTGTATCCATTATTATATCATCACTATGAGCTTCTTTTCAGTTATTACTTATCACTTTTAGGTTCAAAATATGATTTTTTAACCTATCTATTGTTACTATTGACTGTATCTCATTGTTCATTTTAATTACAAAATCTGTCAGTTCTACATAACACTTGGAATGGACAAGTGTAAGGAGTTTCCCGAGGCTTATGAATTCTGTTTACTTTTAGCCATGCACTTTTACATGTCTTAAGCTTGTCAGGAATGTATTAATGTGATTTATTTACAGAGCTATAATCTTTGTCTGTTGACTGTAAGGAGTGCAAGGTACATTGTAACTTCTTAGGAAACTTCTGATTATCTATGTGATTGTTTGTATCATCTACTAGCAACTGAGGAATCATTATATGCATGCCTGTAATTGTAAAGAAGGACGAAGTATTAGAAGAATTAGATGTAGCATGGATACCCATTAGTGTTATTGGAATAGTGCCATCCATTGATCATTCCATTAGTTTTCAGATGGTAACTAGTTGTGTGTAATCTATAGAAGCCAAATATTAAGACCCTCTCTGAAAAGAATTCTCTCTCAAATTGAGTGCCATGATTGGTTATCACGTGAAGTGTAACACCCCAATGTGTAATCCACATGTGGATGAATGCATTGGCAACAGATCACGCTGTTATATCTGGTAATAGTTCTGCTTCGACTCACTTAGTTGTGTGGTCAGTACAGGTTAACGCATATCTATAAGGAGTATTGTATGTTTCATAATGTTCCTAGTAACAGGGAGCGGACCAATTAAATCCAAGTGGACTGTATTAAAGTGAATAGTAGACAATTCAATAGGGGGAATAGCAGATTTAGTATCTCTCTGAATGTTACTTTTCTGGCAAGTTTGACATTCATTACACATGACTTTTATTGTCTTATCCATATAAGGCCCTAAAAAATCTTGTTTTGATAAGTTTATATGAGGTTTTAATTCCTGAGTGTGATATTGCATGAATACTATTGATAATAGATTTTTGTAATTCACCAGATATATATGGTCTGGGAACACCACTAGCATTATCACAGTATGTGGAACTATTATTACCAGTACAGAAATTGAATTTTTTTTTGTATTTTTTTACATATATAGCAGACATGGAGTAATGGATAGCGGCTCCGAGTTAGGAATCAGAGATCAAATTATAGTTGGATCAATTACATTCACTTATATGCTAATACCATTGGGAAAGGTATGAATCCTCTTCTCCCCCCAGCTATGGGTAAATAGCAGGACAGACTGGGTTCTATAGCCTTGGATGGCAACTGGTCTAGGAGGACAACTCTGATTTAAAAACCTGTGTAAGGTTGTTTGGGGACCTTGTGGCACACAGTGCACCAGGTTTCTGTATTCAGCTCTTCAAAAAGTTTAGTTGGTTCTGCACAAAACCTTCACCACTATAATCAAATCATGTATGCAGGTTGTCTGGCTGTCAGCTTCTAGAAGCTGAGTTGCTTGATCCTCTTACATCATAAAAACATTGACACCTTGAACTCACATAGTGGCCTTGAGATCCCTTGTCCCAGGGCCCCATCCAGTCAAGAGGTGGTGATGGGAGAGTCCAATATATATATATATATATATATATATATATATATATATATATGGAATTGTTAATATAAATTTACATGTATTTGCTTACAGAAGATTATGTACCAAAAGCAATACGGAATTTTTGTCCTTATCTGATCTGTTTGGATTTGTTGCGAGCCTCAAATGTGTGCATCCACTTACTTTGACAGACCAGGGCTAAAGAGGCTGTGTAATTTATGTTTATAACAATGTCTCGTGTGGTTCTCATCAGGTCACGTGACCGTTTTAATTCTTTTTTGAATATCAAAAATAAAATTTAAAATTGAAAATTGGGTATTGGTATAAGTACTGACACCAAAAAGTAGATTTGTAACTTGCACCAATTTTTGAGCATTTAGTTTAAAAGATCGTCTAATATGAAGCACCAGAAAATCTTTGTTTTTGATTCATTTAGATATGAAATTGCTTAAAAAATTTATAATTTAAATCCAGAAAAGTTTGTCAATTTATATTATTCAAATGAAATAAATACAATATATCAAAAAGTAGCAATTAAATTGAAATTATAAACCACCACCCCACCAGCTCAGATAAGTTGCATTTTACCTCATTAATTGAGATATGTCAGTAATCACATTGCAAGATATTGTTAAAGTTTTTTTTTCTGTTATCAATGAAACAAAAACAAACAAGTATGAACTTTGCTAGGAACAAATTAAGGGATGATGATTTTAATATAAACTACCATTGTAATTTGAACACTCCTCTAAAAATCTACTGGTTATTAATAGTGGGTCTTTTAAGTTTCTATTTTATATAATAATTGTAAGGCATAAAGTTATAAAAGACATGACAAAAAACATGAATGTTGTGAGAATAATATCAATTTTTATTATTGCATCATATTAAACTGCTCTACATAAGAGCCCTTTGAAGCAAAGGAAGGCCTCATTTCATGGCATAAAACTTTTGTAATGATGTGCCTATGCCTTGCTTCAATTCCATAGACTGATTGGGAAGCTGCAGTTGTTAATTTTACTGCCCTTTCAACACTTTGTGAGTGTGAAGGCAAATCAGGCAACTCTAATTTTGTCCCACTCATTGATGACTCCAGAAGTTCATAATCAGAAAATTCCTCTGTGAATCCAGGCTCACAAACTCCATTTTGGGACAGGTCAATCAACTGAGACCAATGTATTGCATCAAAATTTATCTTTGATATTTTTTAACCTCTTTCTGCTTGGCTTTCCACTCCTGAAAAAATGAAAAAAATTAAATCAAAATAAAAAAAATAACCTTACTTGTCTTAATTTTTATAATGAAATTAGGATAGTACTTTAAAATGAAACTATAAATTGATGAAATCATTTTAATCAATATTATGTGAATTACTTACCTAATGGCTAAAATTCTTTTTATAGCTTCTTCCCTCACTTCCAGTTCATCTGATTTCAGCATTGCATACAACATATTTTCTGGTAGGAGACCAAAATCATTATGTTGAATATTTTCAAATGCAATCTCCTGAATTTCAGGTGGTAGTTCCTTAATTCTTTGCAACATATTGAAAATATACAATTGCTGGTTATGAAATTTATTGTCCCTTTTAATTTCAAACCAGCTAACTGCATACACTCCAACAATAAACTGGATAAGGCTGTGTAGTTTGGAAAATATGTTTTTAGGGTAAATGCCTCGAGTCCACAAACACATTAGTCTGGTGGCTAACGTCAACCATCTTGCTTGATTTAAGGGCCCAATTTTCCATGCAGCATATCTAGGGTTGACTTTCCCTAGTGAAATCCCTACTGCATATTCTAAAAGAAGTATCTGATCACTACTCAGATCAACTGTCTGTTTGATGCTAGAATATTGGCTATCTAGAGGACTAACTATGGGTACAAATTTGACCTGGGGCAAATTATGATAGTCATTTGCACACAGTCTCCCAAGTGGACCAATAAATGATGTTGGACATCTTGTGTTGCCATCAATGTGCTTAAAAACAGCTCTGAAAAGAAGCTCATTTTTATGTAGAGAGCAACCAATGTGTGTAATTTTCTTTTTATTTGTTTCTCTAGAACTGTAACTAGCCCAGCTTCACAGCCAGTATTTGTATGGGTGTTGTCCAGTAAAACAGCCTTTGGGGTATCAACACTGTTATACTCCTCCAAAACACTAGCAACCTCCTTTGCTAGAACAGCACCAGTTGCACCAGTATTAGTGATAACTCTATAAGTGAGGTATTTTCCACTTTCACCACAACCCATCTCCTTTATGAATGTCAAATGATGTTCTGTTCTCTTTGTTTTCTTTAATTTTTTTCTTTCCATCTGCCTCCACAATCTCTTTATATAGCAATGTATCTTTGTCATGTCTTCCGTCAACACCAATACAAATAATTTTTTCTGCTTTATCAATGTGTTTTTGATGGGCATTTTGTTTTGTTCTTTCTTTTGCACAGTCTATTTTAGATTTATCCAAAATTATGTCTTCAATATTAACACTTTGTTTGAGAAGGCCCATAGCCTTCAAATCTAAAAGAAAGGCATTTGCAAGGCTTGCTCCTAAGTTTGATGAACCATCACCCCTGATCAACTCAGTAGCATACCGAGGAATTTTTAAAAGGCTGTAAACACCCTTGGAATGTCTGGCAGGCTCATACTCTTCATATATTTCATCACTATTTGATGACTGGAAAGAATAACATCCTGATCATAAGATGTGGAGGCAATAGGAGATGAATAAATTTGTTTTTGTCTTTCTCCTTCCACTACACTCTTTTTGGGTTTCTGAATGGCAGTTTTATCAACAGGTCCAAGTTGGAAACTACCCTTGGGTCCTATTTTGGCCCTCTGGTCTTTTAAATATTCTCTGTCTTCCACTGGTACCTGAAATATTAAATTTTGAAATAGCAAAGTTAAGTTTGAACAAGTATTTTTTAGAAAATAACTATACTGGATGATTTGTCGAAAAGTAGGTGGCTCTGTTTTATCTAATGGACAAGGTGGTCCTCCAAATTTTGTAGCAGTAACACTGCGAGTAGAAAGTACAGTTCGTTTTCCAACCATTTTTATAAAAAAATATCTGAAAAAAAAATGTTTATTCTGTTATTATGAAAAATTAAACAAATTGAATTATAAATTCCAAAGTGAAATAAAAAAAACTGGAAAAATATAATAAAAGATGAAATGTATTTATCTTACGAAATAAATGCAAATTGCTTCTTACACACATGCAAAAAAAAACAAACTTGTGAATGAAAAATAATGTCTTCAAAAAAAAAATTAAATATCACAGTGAATATAAATTTCTTTCTTTTAATAATTAAGTTTATTAAAATAAAAAAGGAACAGACTTAATTATTTTTGTGTTTTAAATCAGCTCAATAAACTTGAAACAAATGTAAGCAAAAACACATGGAATGCTAAAGATATTTCCGGTGCAGACTGAAAAAAATAACCGCCTAAAACAAGCTCGAATTTGTTTAGAGTTTATAGAATCTTAAATGAAATATTTTTTTGTTTAGTGTTTGCTTTTAATTTACATTTTTTTATTTTAATTTACCCAGAACTGCACGATTTTGAATAAAATAAAACATTTTTTAGGTTATTTTTTACATTTTTTTCCAACAGCACCTTTTTGTCAAATATTTATCTGTACTGTGTGTTTCACTTGTGTTCTTATTGTTTTCCTCTATTATTTGTTTATTATATTCTTTAAATCTTCTGTTATTTTATCTTCTAATTCTCCATTACGTATTCCTAAAATATTTGGACAAGATTCACCACAATATAGGGTAAAGGAATATTGCACAGGGTAAAATACCAAATGAAGTTTAATTCTAGTAACTTTATTTATGGTCTACACTAATATTATCAATAGGAATCAACAAAACTGAGGAGCCTTATAAAAGTATATCCCTCTATTCATATATAAATGTAAATATTTAAGTATTATAGAACCTGTTCAGAAGCTGAGGTCACATTATACAAAAGCAATATGAAAATAAAGAAATTCATAAAGTTCATAAAATTTTCATAAAGAAATTCAGAGATGCACTATACATGAAGTCGACTTAGTATATACATTATACTTAATTCATTACAGTATTAGAAAGAAAACTAAAATTGCCATTTAAAAAGTTTGGTTATTTGGGCAGATTTTAGCAAGTGAATTGGACAGAAATATTTAGCATTTGGATTATCTAAATATTTGTTAGGATCCCTCTACCCAAATTTTTGTTGCTATCTGAATGTTGTGATTTCAAACATTTAGCAACACATCTTTTAAATGAAACAAAAAGGGTTATTTGCTGAAGAAAAAGGAAAAGCAGAACATTAATTGAAATAACATGTATTCTTTTCAGAGATATACAATGACAATAAAATGTTCAATTTTCCTTGCAGTGAAATTTGTTTTATAAAGTAATTAAGTTTTTGTAGTGCAGTGGGAAATGTGTGAACACTTTATGTGCTTTTGAATTTGTAGATGAAGGCTTAGTAGACACTTGCTGGTTAATCCCTTCTATTATGTGAGTGGACAAGGTCTTAGTCACTAGCTGTTGGTTGTCATGTATTTCAAACTATAATTTCACATGGAGGTGTTACCTTTTTGAATTCAAGGTTTTCATTGGTTAGAAAATAATTTCACATAGGCTCACTAAAATCTTTTTCTCGAATTTGAGGGAATAGTGAAGGGAGTTATTTTCTAAATGGTCCAAAAATAACACTTGGTAGGTTTACAAATATGTCCACAAGTACTTTTGGTGGTATTTGCCTTTGTAATGATTGTTTCTTCTGAATGGGATTTTATTGGTTGAAAAATATATGTAGGATTTAATTCCTATATATTTTTGTGTTAAAATATAATTTTTTCTTTTATCATTTCTATCACTAGTTGTATTGGTTAAGCAAAATGTCCAAACATTCATTTCCTTGATTAACTTTGTAATGTAGCAAACTACTCTGGTAGAATAGAAAAATCTTAAAATAATAATTACAGATATCCCTAAGCATTACTTTTTAATGCTAACTTTACCATTATTCCATTGCTTGGTTTGCCTAGCTTCACTTATTTTCTCTACTGAATTTTTCTGATGGTTGGGATTAAAATAAAATTGACATTTCTGCAGAAACACACCTGTCTAAGAAATACTTGTTATTTTCCAAATTTTTTCACATTCCTATTGAATAAGAGCTCCAGATCTTTTTTATTCCGTAATTTTCTAAATTTTAAGAGGGGGTTGAGTTTGATATATAAATTCACCATAAACTGTACCTATTAAATGGTAACGCTCTACCTTGAATGGCTTTTGGGCCTTGTACAAGGTGAACATTAATGTAAAATTAAAAAAAAAATGCCTATGTTATACCTTGTTATAGCTTGCCAGTTCTCTGTCTACAAATTATTGGTATAGTGGCAGTGGACAGGTTAAATCTCTACCCACTCCACCAGCATTTTTAATTTCCACCAAACCTAATTCTCTGGTGTATTGAAGATTTTTGTTTCTAGAAAGAATGGAAAGATAGAACAAGCGATAATGCTTTTGTGCATTTGTCTGCTTCAGTGAAATGATATAGAAACGAAATATGGCTGTCTATAATATAATTTGTTACAGAGAATTTCCTCATGTGTCACTCCTACATGATTAAAGAAAGTAAAAAAAACTTATTTGAAATATAATTATTTATACAGTATATTACTGGATAGTTGCTTGATGAATGCTTACAATTTCTCTTAAAATGTAAAGACAATATTAAATGTCTTCTGTGTGTCACATCTCTTCAGGATATGGGTGATCATGGCTCTCCAAGACTTCCTATCCCTTAGCAGTGTTTCTCTCTTTGCTAAGACCCCTGCTTCCCTTCATTCACAGAAGCTTGTCAGTTAGGTGGCTCGCTGCCTTCACCTGTCTCTCACACTCGCAATATGCCTTGGGAGGGTTAAGTTTTCCAAGTCCTCCTTCCTCATGCGTCCAAGAAATCTCAACTGTCTCTTCCTGATTCTAAGTGTTCTTTTTGTTACCATTTCCATTCTTCCTCCTTGCTTACTCGCTCTGTTCATGGAATTCTCAGCATCCTTCTGTAGAACAGCATTTCTGTTTTCAGTTTTTTTCTTCATCTGTATGGTGATTGTTTAACATTCACTGTCATATAAGATGATTGTTGTTACATAGCAATTCAGCACTCAATTCTTTATTTTGTTTTTCTGGTGTCACCCATAGAATTTCTCTGGACCAAAATTACTATTATTACCAACAACTTCCTTTACTTAACTTTGTTTTTTGTTTTTTAGCTAAAAAAAATTTAGAAAATTAATATTGTGATCTGGAGTGCTTAATTGATAATACATAAAAAAGTTTTTTTTTTGTGGTGCATTGCTGTACAAACAGTAAATTGTTATATAATCGATCTTACCAAACATCCAAGAGGGCTGTGATAAAATTTTTCTTTTTTAGAAATGCTGGATTTGTAACCTCTATAGGTACTCATGGAATTGTTGCAGGCATTTGGACCTCAATGTATGCCTGTGGGTAAGTAATACTTATTCTTACTTATTCATATTTGAACATATTCACAATGATGAGATGGTATCATTAGAAATTGTTCAGTTAAATAACTCCTGACTTATCCTGTTTCTGTGTAAGTTAGTTTACTTATGTTAATATTGGATTCCAGGATCTTAATTCTTAATGGATATATAATTTTTTCTTTGCTCATTTCAATATTCTCTGACAAAGTGTTGCATATCTTGTTTCAGAATTTCAAATAAATTTGATGTTAAAAGATGTAAATATGGGTCAAATGGTGTCATTAATAAAATAAAAATAAAATGTATTTTCTTCAGTAATACTCTTAAATACTCTTAGGAATCTGCTAGAAGAGTTTGAAGTGTCAAAATTACTTTGAATTGAAGTAGACAATTTTTGAAGCCTGAATGCTTTCCAAACAGACTTCATGGATAATATATAATACCTTCATTTCTTAGTCTAAAAAGGCAGGAGGGTTTTCTATAAGTATTCTAATAAAACTGCTTTTACATTCGATTATTCTCTTGGATGCCACAAGATTAGTTTCTCTTGAAATGTCTTAAACTTGATTATCTGTTCATGCAATCAATGGCATATCTACTATGGAGCTAATGATGCTTAAGATTCAGGGCCCAAAACCTGAGAGGACAACATTATATATATATATATATATATATATATATATATATATATATATATATATATATATATATATATATATATATAATTTTGTTAAAACATGGCTGTTTTTTGATAGAATCCTAAACAAATGCATTGAAGTAGCTAATGTTGGCCTTGGACCAAGGTTTTTCAAAATATGGGTTGCAACCAAAAAAGAATGAAAGAAAACAAGTACAAATATGCAAGTGAGAGCAAAGTGCAGAATATAAAAAATTCTTTGTTTCACAGCACGAATAAATCAATTGGAATTAGCTGCTTATGAACAAACAACCATATCCATCTCATTTCCAAATATTATTTACTTTACCTTTGTGTCAGAATTTCCTTTTTAATTTGTTTTTCTAAAAATAATAATTTCATATTCCAATATATGTGGATCATAAGAAATATACATAAATTGTTGATGCTAAATAAATGAACCTAGTAAACAGAATTTGTCTTTGATTCTTTGACACGTAGGGGTATAATGGAGGTCACAATGCAAAATGTGATTCTTCCTGAGAGTCACAGTAAAAAGAAATTTGAAAAATTCTGCTTTAGACTAATGCTCTAATAACCATTTCATATTCCCCTGTAATTGGTAAAATTTCAAAATTTTCTTGAGAGTTTAAACCACACAAATCACCAGCTGTATGGGTTCATTAATCTTGCCAGAATCTGTTCATGGCCTGTATTTTAACAGTTGGATCCTTGAATCTATTGTTGCTTGTTGGAAAGCGGGGGGGGGCATATCTGTTCAAGCTTCAGAGCTTCAAAAATGTAGATCCATCACTTTTGAAGCTGAGAATAATTTGATTTTTTTTTTTTTTTTTTTTTCAAATGCAAATAGAAATAAGTAATCTTGGATTGGATGAGTGTTTCTTGGCCTGGACTGAGGGACTTTACTTTCACAGGTACTATTGTATGACTAGTTGACTCATACAGTCAGAAAATGGAATATTAAAGTACCCTGTTTGACAGCATATAAGATGCACACCAATTTCAGCAGGACAAATCAAGAAAAAAATTAGTAATTAGTAAAATTATTAGTAAATGGTACAGCCTAGGCTATATTTATGAGGTATTATTTTGGTTAAACAATCCATGATTACAATTAAACAAAAAATAATGGGAAAAAAAGAACAGGAGCCTATAAAAAATTTATTATATCCAAAGGTAAGAAAACAAAATAAAAATGAAGCAATTATTACAATTGAGCAAAACAGTACAGTAAATTTTCCTTTATATGATCTGTACAACTTGAGTCTTGTAAACGTCTTATTGGAATAATTGGGATATAAAAATTCTGATTGTATTTATACCAATGCAAGAAAAATATTAATGAAACAAATATATTTTACAAATATGTAATTTGAATTTATTGCATATAATTTTAGTGAAACAAATTACTAATATTAAATGTGATGAAATTGATATAATGAATTATCAATGATAACACTTTTAATCTGCATAATACCCTTTTTAAATAATTACAACAGACACATAAAAGTTACTCTAAAGTCTAAGCTAATAGGAGTTGCCAGGTAGCTAATTTCAGCTGACTATCGCTAACTTTAAACTGACATTTAACATATAACATAGAGCATATAACACGCAGGGGAATTTTAAGATATTTTTAGTTAAAAAAAAAAGTGCGTCTTATATGCCGTCAAATATGGTAATTCTTTTTTATTTATTTTTTTCATTGCATGGCTTATTTTCTGTATAAACAATCAATGATTTTTATTTGTCACTCTTGTCATAGGTAAAGAAGAACTGTTAATCATTTAAAATTAAAAAATATCAAAATAAAAATGTGAGGAATTAGCAGCCCGATCTCCCCTAATAATCTCTTGTTAAACAATGTGTTCACTTCTTGCCTCCAGTTCCCATAACAATGGAATCTCTTCTGAAAAGGGGAGATAATCACTTGTTCGTTTATAAATTATTAGATTGAAACATACAGACTTCACTTTAAGCTTATTGTCATTATGCTTAGAAAAATAGAAGTGACAAGAAGTTGGAACTGTAAAACGTTTATCTTGGCCCTTGAACAAACTGAATAGCATTACCATAAATTTCAATTAAGTTATTTCATGTTAATTTTGTTTCTCTTTCCACAAACTAGTCTCCCACATCTTATGTCACTGGGTGCTCAATCTTTGATTTTGGTAATCTTAAATAAGTTTATTTTATTTCCACTGTTTATTTTCTGAATAAATATTTTGATTTTATTGCAGTGAATTTGTAGGACCTACTTTAAGTGGCTATTTGGTAGATGTTGTTGGCTTTCAGTTGAGTCTAACATACATTGCGATTGGATGTTTCAGTGCTGTAAGTATATATAAAAATCTTTCTCTAGAATTTAATAATCTTCCATTTTTACCATACAAAACTTTTTTCTTTTTTTTTCTTTCCATGCCAAATATTGAATTACCTTCCTTAGATTGCTTTACCTTGTCTTATATCCTGAAAATTAAAAATAAAAATTAGGTAAAGTTTAACCATCATTTGATCTCGACTAAATTTCAAAGACTGTACCATGAGGTTCCTTCTGCAGTGTTTATTTACAAGATTATAAATATGTGAACCAAGTGCAATGATATATTTATTTACCATTTTAGAAATTATGGAAATAAGTTCTTTATTCACAATTTTATTAAAAGTATCTATGAAATATAGAACAAAAAAAAAAAGTTGAATGAACAATTTTTTTCACAGGTATTATACACATTTTTTTAAAATTGCTTACTTTTTGTTTTAATTTTCCAATTTTTTTTTTTTTTTTTTTATAATAGAAATCCAAGATTACCCTCCTTCATATTTGTTTAATTTTTTTAAAAAAAAATAGTTTTGAAAATTTTTCTTTCTAAAAATGCCTACAAAATCTGCCGACTGAAGATTTTTTAAATGAAGAGTGGACACAAAGCAACTTGACTAAAGTAATTGTCAAAACTAGCAAATTGTATTCTTGCGAAAGGCTGACAAAACATTGGCTAATTGCCAATAGATCCAAACTTTATGAAATGGTAAATAAAGATTACATTATAGTTCGTTCATGCATTTTTATAATTAATCAGTTTTCATAAATTTATGAATAACAAAAAGCATTTGTTATAAAATAAAATAAGACATATCTCGGCTGATTTTCAGGCAAATACTCAAGAGCGAGAACCGGATGTAAACGGGACAAAGCCCCGTCACAAAATGACCATTATCTTTCTTTACAAATGTTCCCGGCACACGTGTTCCGGTCGAAAAATAAAATAATAAAGTGCTCTATTTTTCGTCCAATAAAAATGCTTCCCTCCTAATTATACTCGCTTCATTTTTCGAGCCTGTTAAGCCATAAAAAAACGCTATAAAAGGGGTCACCCGGAAGTTCAATGGGCAGTCCACAGGTGCCCAGGATAGAGACCTGTCACGTTCAGCTGCTGACAGCAGGGGAGTGTCAACCACCATCAACATGTGTGAACTACTATGAGAGATTGACCTAGATCCGAAGCCGGCTTATGAACTTTACCACAAGGTAGCTGTCCCAAACCCACACGTTCCTGTTGAAATAAACCACGTAAATCTATTTCTGCTGTTGTCGTATTTCTTTCTTGCAACCATACGCTTATCTATAACTCTGGTGTCATAAGCGTACAGTAAGAGAAATATGGCCGACTACACGAGCTTCACCCGAGCCGAACTATTTACTCTCATCAAGGGACAAAAAACACTACTATTCAACTTGAAAACGGGGCCAACACAGCCTTCTGAGGCCACGATACAGGAAATTCAAGACGACATGCTGACTGCCCTAAAATCAACTACTTCAACACCTCCCACCGCTCAAACAAACGGCGATTACAGCTTAATGATGCGCCAACAAACCATACGTGACATATTGAAGCTAGAGAGAACTTTTCACCCTGGACACGACATGAACCGATTCATCACGGCCCTAAACAATGCATACACAATCCACGTCACGCCAGAACTCAGCACCTATCCCAGCCTGGAATGCGAATTCGTCAAGTCTGCTAAAGATTTACTGGACCAAAGTATCTTTCAGCAGATGGTTGACTCAAAAAAGGACATATCCACCTTCGAACAACTGAAGGAATACTTATTAGGAGCCCACGGAAGCCAGATGACTAACTCAGCCAAGCCTGGGATCTGGAACTGCGAGACAGCAAAAAACTAACAGACTTCGCGGGTCGACTTGAAAACACCCTTAGAGAGGCAGCCGTCCACATAAAAAACAAATACAAAAAAGACAAAAATACTGACTTAACAGTCGATGGACTTATTTCCATCATCGGCGCTATGCTAATGAGCGAAAAGGTGAAAATTTGGAACTCAAATCTTTACCCACATCTCGTCAAGACAATGGACAACCACTATTCAGCCATTGGCATAGCCTCCGAAGCTCAAGTATAACTTGATCGCAGTGTAAAATCCAACGACACGACTTCGCACAACACCGTGTATTTCACAGCGGTCAAACCAAAGAAACGTACCACTCCGACCCAGCAGGCAACCAAACCCACAGCAGACGGGCCTCACCAACCCTCCCGAACATGGCCATCATCCGACACGCAGAAACCATCAGCACACACCACGAATCAGCGTGTGCAAGAACTACCTCAGAGGTCGCCCCTGCCACCATGGACGCAACTGCCTATATCGCCACCCACCTCACACTCGGGCACAGGCCCATATCGCCACAAAGTATGATAATATACAAGCCATAAATGATGTGGAACAGGATTTTTGCTTCAGGCAGGACGAAATGTGATGCCTCGTTCGCCATGCCCCTACGTCAGCCATCACACCTTCAACTTTCAAGGACTCGCTCACCATTCACCGCTCGTCCAGTCCACCTTCAACTTCAGGGACATCACCTTCTCTGGCGTAGCAATGCTAGACTCTGGATGCATTGTACCAATATCTCGGTTACCCAGAGAAGCCAAGAAACTCATGACCCGCTCCGACGTCGTAGTAAAAGGAATCAACGGCAGCACCACTGCCCTCGGTGAACTGACTTGCGTCATCACCATCGGCAGTCGAGACTCACCCACATTCAAAAAGGTTAACGTGCTGGTAACTACCCAAACCACACCGCTCCTGATCGGTCAAAGTATACAACACGCTCGATTCCTATCTAATCAACAACCAAAATGCGACTATAGAATTCAGGCGCACACTTTTCTCAGGATGCATAACACACACAGCCGCAATCATAACACCGTCATCATCAACCAACGATCCGGCATATGGCGCCCAAGCTGACATCATCCAAAACCAGCCTACTATGGAACTACAGCCCAACATCCAGACACTGGATCAAAAGCTAACCTGGCTAAAACATAACACGGGACTGTCGCTACCAAACCACCCGAACCGAGACGAACTAGAGGCCACTGCAAACCTACTCATTCGCTACGCTGACATTATCGGCACCGAAAGCAGCAGCAAAGGCACATTCATCCGACCCATCCGCATACCAACCAACGGCCAGTCTCGCAGCCAGAAACAACACCCGATAGCCCAGGCTTTGGAAGCAGATGTAGATACCAAAATTAAGCGTATAGCTGATGAAGGTATCATTAAAAACTGCAGTGACCTCAAAGGCTTCATAGAACTGTATTTGCCATACGCAAGAAAAAAAGGATCGATTCGTGTCGTTGCTAACTTTAAAAGAACTCTCAACAAGGTCTTAGTCGATCTTGACCCTTACCCAATGCCAAGGATCGACCACTTGTTCAACAAAATCGGCAAAGGCAATAGATATTTCACTACCCTCGATCTACGCAGCGGCTACTGACAAATTGAGATCGGCAAGCGAGACCAATACAAAACAGCATTTACATGGAAGGATCAATGCTATCAATACATGTGCCTGGCCTTCGGCCTTACATCTGCTGGACAAATCTTCTCCCGTTGCATAGCAGAAGCACTAGCCACGGTCACATCCCGTGACAACATTTCTTCCTATATCGATGACAACCTGGTCCACGCTAGGACATTTAGGGAGTACATACTTTCTCTCGAACAATTTTTTACTGCCCTCCGAAAATTCGGACTCAAGCTGAATCCCGATAAATGTTCCTTCCTCGCATCAGAGGCAAAATTCCTCAGACGCATAGTAAACAGCGAAGGATTCAAGGCTGATCCAGAATACGTTCGTGCCATCAGGGAAATGAAACCTCCAACATCAAAAAAGGAATTACAAAGCCTTATCGGCCATTCAGTGTGGATCAGACAATTCCTAGAGACACGTCTTCACAAACAAATCAGGTCAGATATGTTTTCAAAACTTATGGGTCCCATACACAAACTCAATAAGGTTAATAAACCGTTTGTCTGGACGCAAAATGCCGACAGAGCCTTCAAAAAAATCAAGGACCGTCTCTCTTCACCACCCGTCATCTCGTTTACAGATTTCACCAAACTTTTCACACTCACCACTGACGCCAGCGACGTCGCATGTGGAGCAATCTTAATGCAAGAAGCTGACAACGGGAAGAAAGATATCATAGCGGTCGCTTCCCATACATTCAACTCCACGGAACAGAACTGGTCCACGACGGAATGAGAGGCATATGCAATAAAGTGGGCAATATTGAAATTTTATTATTTCCTTCGCAACCGCCCCTTCGTCATCTTCACCGACCACACATCGCTGACATATCTGGACCAAAATACGACGATGGCAAGAAGAAATTTCATGTTATAAATTTTTTCTTGGAATATGTTGAAGGCGAATGAAATGTATGGGCTGACATGCTCAGCAGAGGTTGCGGACATAAGAAAACGAAAGCCCCGAACAACCCTACACCGGCAGGTAGGACATTCGAGGTAAGCGGTTCAGACCTCCGCGTATATATCCCATCTTGGTGCCTCGGCAAGTTTAATGGTTTACAGCTCATTCCCAAAACTCACACACCACAAAACGCCCGCACCCACAAGCGCGTCACCAACACATTCTTCGCCTACCACTCCACCACCACCATCCCCACTGAGAGAATCTGCAACCACCTCAGCATTGCAGATGAACAACTGAAGGATGACGCCCTGGCAAAGATCATCAGCGCCCTCCAAGTCACCCACTCCAAGCGAACCTCATATCGATCCTGACGACCTCCGAGCTTCGCTTTTCAAAAAACATTTCCACCAATTTTTTCTAGAACCAGGCACCTCCGTTTTGATGATAAGAGACAGTAAACACTCTCCGAGATTGGTTGTACCATACAAACCACGACCCAGATACCTCTACCAGGCACACGAGGGCAACAACCACTCGGGTGTCACCCGTATCAAGAACTCCTTTCCAGCTACTGGTGGAATTCAAAACCGCGACATCAAGGCCTATGTCGATTCTTGTGACACGTGTGCTAAGTGCAAGGGAAACTACGGTAGACGTACCCACTGGCCCATTGGCCACTGCAAACGAGGAAAGAGACCATTCGATCTCGTCTTTATAGACTTTGTCACAATGTCCAACTCAAAGGGAAAACGCTACATCCTAATCATCTTGGATAGCTTCAGCCGACATTTTACAGCCATACCATGC
This sequence comes from Acanthosepion pharaonis, assembly GCA_903632075.3. Lineage (NCBI taxonomy): Eukaryota > Metazoa > Mollusca > Cephalopoda > Sepiida > Sepiidae > Acanthosepion > Acanthosepion pharaonis. The sequence continues at coordinate 25,644 of CAHIKZ030003806.1, forward strand.
GCGAGAGACCATGCTATCGATGCCGCCCGCGGATTGTACCATTTCTTCCTTCGACACAGAGAGATTCCACACATAGTATCCTCTGATCGAGGCACACACTTCACTGTAACCAGATGTCAATCACGCAAGAACTTCACTGTCCTTGGCGCCCACAAAGCTCAGGAAATATCGAGAGACAACATCGCACGATGAAGAACGCACTTTATATGTTATGCGAAGACAGAAACTGTGAATGGACAGACATTCTAGAATCTGTCGTTTCGTCCATGAATGCCACGACCAACAGCGCCACCGGTGTCTCCCCGCACTATGCAATTACCGGCCGTCACCCCAACATTGGCCTACCTACACTACACAGAAAAGAAATCACAAGCGACGATCCTGGACCATATGGAATGCAAATTAATGCCCTGCTAAAGCAGGTTCACCACCACGTCACCCTGGCCAACGATGAAGCTGACCACAAACTTGAGACTAACTTAAACACTAACATACAAGGACCCAATACAAGTAGGCAACAAGGTTTTACTTCATCGGCCACACTCAACTGTTGCCCAATCCTCTCATCTGCCCTGGATAGGAAATTACACAATTATAAAAACAAACAATATGATGTGTCAGGTGCAAAACGATGATGGTGATACAATCTGGATTCACTGTGCACATATCTGACGACTGGCTCCATGCCCAACACATCTTTCTAATACAATCTCTCTGCTTCCACCATGTAACAGTCACCAGGATCATTCTCCTCCACATCCCTCGGGGACACATAATTCAGCAAATAACCCCATACCAAAACAAATGCCAATAAGGAGAACACGAGGACAACTTCCCACACGCTTCAGAGACTTTATCATGACTTAAGCACCCAAATACACAGGAATAATGCTCACTGTAAATGAGACCAAGATTTGGGGGAGCCTTGTTATAAAATAAAATAAGACATATCTCGGCTGATTTACAGGCAAATACTCAAGAGCGAGAACCGGATGTAAACGGGACAAAGCCCCGTCACAAAATGACCATTATCTTTCTTTACAAATGTTCCCGACACACGTGTTCCGGTCGAAAAATAAAAATAATATTTAAAGTGCTCTATTTTTCGTCCAATAAAAATGCTTCCTCCTAATTATACTCGCTTCATTTTTCGAGCCTGTTAAGCCATAAAAAAACGCTATAAAAGGGGTCACCCGGAAGTTCAATGGGCAGTCCACAGGTGCCCAGGATAGAGACCTGTCACGTTCAGCTGCTGACAGCAGGGGAGTGTCAACCACCATCAACATGTGTGAACTACTATGAGAGATTGACCTAGATCCGAAGCCGGTCTTATGAACTTTACCACAAGGTAGCTGTCCCAAACCCACACGTTCCTGTTGAAATAAACCACGTAAATCTATTTCTGCTGTTGTCGTATTTCTTTCTTGCAACCATACGCTTGTCTGTAACACATTATACTTCCGATATAACCTCTTCTGTTAAATGAGGTAAAAAATGAAGATATTTGAAGAGTTCTTTTAGTTTGTTGTGGGTTTCAACACTTTTGATGAGATTTTTATGCTCCTCGTACATTTGACCTGCAAACAATTTTGGTAGATTTGTGGGAATCCAAGGGAAATTAACAAATATATTGATAGTTCTTTTTACAAAAAGAAAAATGAGAAATGAAATTAAATGTGGAGAATTAAAAGCAACCTTCAATGTCTGCAGTTTGAGGTACTTATATGTTGGCAGTAGTGATAAAGAATGTCTTTTTGTTAAGAAAAGTCACTGTGAAAGAGATGGATTCTTTGTTGACATTTATTTCCTAAGACCTTTAACATTTAAGATAAGGTTTTAACATTACACATAAAATAATACAAATGACAATATACAGGCACTATTAAGAAATCAATTCATTTTATTCAAAGAACACATATTCAAGGATAAATTTTTCAAAGATGTAGTTTCCAGTGGGGCATCTTGATGCCATAATGTAGGTTAACATTACAGCTATACCTTGAGATGAATCACTTCAGGTAATTTATGCACAAATCTCCAGAGGGTGTGTGCCTCACTAAATTAATTTCATATGTGCTTGCATTTAGAATGTAAAGTTACTGTTAGCAAATTGAAAAAAACAAACAAACAAGTATACCATCTCTTACACCAATATGAGGGGACTACGTTCAAACTTTCCCAAAGTGGAACTCCATTTTCTTTAGTTCAAACTTGACCTCCGGTTTCAGTTTGAAACTGGTACCAATGCCCCAATTCCACTGCAGGAGCTTGCAATCTCAGGCTCCTAATCCCTCATAGCCAAACACAACCACCTAAATTGCCATGGCCACAGACCTCCAACACCCTTAATGAAAGGACAAAACAATACAGGAAAGAGGATACAGAGCATGATACCCCAAGGGTACATACAAAACAATACAGGAAAGATACAGAGCATGATACCCTGAGAGTACATACAAAACAATCCAGGAAAGAAGATACAGAGCATGATACCCCGAGGGTACATAAAATGTGTACCATGTCAGGGTAACAAAATTCCTCCTTGGTTCAGAAACATTGTACCAGCCAGTTGTACACATGTGTGTATATAATATATATATATATATCAATATATATATATATATATATAGGTAACTATACTCATCTCGAAAAGCCTTTGAATTTTTGATTTGCTAATAATCAAATCAATCTCGAAGGAAAAGAGGTTTTAAAAAAAGAAAGAGCCAGGAACATAAAAGTCTGTTGAAAAATCGCATAGATACAGGTTCAAAGCCCAAAAGAAAAAAAAACTGACACAAGTAAACAACTAATAACAAAAGAGCTCAATACAACCATAGAGCAGACCTAGTCAAACCTAGTGAGCAGACAAACCTACCCAGGTTTCACCTAGGTGAAACCTGGGTAGGTTTGTCTGGCTCACTAGTTTTGAGAGATATATATATATATGTGTGTGTGTGTGTATATATATATATATATATATATATATATATATATATATATATATATATGTGTGTGTGTGTATATATATATATATATATATAATGGGGGGTAAAAAGCTTGCTTGTTGGTGCATAAGCGTTCCCTACCCCCCATTTGATTTAATATTATAGAAGCAAGGTTACTTTGACATAGGCAAGTTATTTGTTACAACCAAAAATTTGTTGTTTTTTTTTTGTTTTTTTGTTTGTTTTTTTTTCCAATTTGTAACTTAGAAAGCTGGCTGGACAATTAAATTCAAACTTTGATATTACAGTTATTAACCACCTATTTGGTTTTATATTTTCACACAAAACTTTAATGAAAAGGAAGTAGGTTCAGAGCAAGCTCAGTGAGGTTAGGTGTATGATTGTCTCAGAGCATACGTGCTAAGAGTGAGTTATGGGACTGAAAGTGTTAATATTAAGTTATAATTTTGTATAAGTTTGAATGTTTCCTATTTAGGAAAAAAAAGGTAAATTTGAAAATGGAATTACCACTAAACTTATCACAGTCATCAGGAGTTAACAATTGCTTCATGAATTCATTACAAAGCCACTAATTGAGTTGTAATGGGAGAAAGCTATGGTAAAAAGATTTATTTTCTCATTTGTACTTCCCTTATATCCATGGTATAATAACACTGTAGTTCATGGATGGAACAGAATGGCTACAAAGAAAAGGAATGATAAACTTTTCTTTGTCCTCAGCAAAACTTTTATACTACTAAGATATACACAAAGCCATATTTACAACTGTGTCCTATGCGGAGAATTATATATATATATATATATATATATGTGTGTGTGTGTGTGTGTGTGTGTATATATATATATATATATATATGCAATTTATTATATATATTATTTATATATTATATATGCTTGGTACTTATTGGAAAGTGCACAATATCAGTGATAGAGCTAACATATTTAGTTGGACTGATGTCAGTTTGTGACCCTGAGTTTCACACTTTTGCGATTGTCAGACAAACTGATTAATTTTTTAAATTTTGGATTTATATAGGGTTGCGTATATCAGTGTTTTTATGGAAGTGGGAGGAAAAATTGTTGTCAGGATGCAATTCATACTTATGCAAACATACATACAGGTACACTCATTGAGGTATGCACACACACACACACACACACACACACTCACCTACTGGAGCTCACACAAGCATAAACATATTTGAACAGTATGGGACTTGGCATATATATGTATATATGTGTTGTTGTATACATACGTATGCATTTGGTCGCTGTATTCAATGTTGGATTGTGTAGCGAATATTTTTTTTGAGCGTTGCACTGTCAATATGCAGACCGTTATCTATTTTTGTTCACTGAATAATATTTTCTCGCATGCACGTATATACATATGATGGGGTCTGTGTAAAACTGTGATAGGTAAAAATTGCTATTTTTAATTTTTAAGGCTGTTTTATTATTATTTTAAAGCTGGTTATTTGCTTGTTTTTGGCAATTGCGCATATGTAAATGCTAGAAATTCCAATTTGTAATACTTATTAGTATTTATGCGGTGGTATTAATTCTGCTGGGGGGAAAGAGAAGTAATTATAATTGTTGGCTGATACGTTAATGGTAATTGCAGACTAATATGGCAATAGTAATTGTGATGTTGTATTAATGGTGAGGGGGAGCGGGTGATGATAATAACAATTGTAGTAGCAAACACTTATTGTAATGTGGTAGAAGTGATTAGTAATGATGGTGGAATGATAATAAGAATAATGGCAATTATTATGATGGTAGTTTGAACTAAAAAAATAATTGATGGCGTTATGGTGTCAGTGGTTTCTCTTTTCATGTTTATAGGGTCAATGGTGCTTTATGTGTGGTGTTGGTTGTTGTTTTTTTTTATCTGTTTGGTATAAATTCTGATAATAGGTATTTATTTTCATGCCTACATTTGGAAATTTTCTGATCTTAGATTTAGTAAATTCTTTTGTTGGGTATGAGAAATTATTGCTACCTTTTTGTGTAGGCAAAGTAGGCATTTTTTTTGTAATGTTGTTGTAGGCAGGTTTTTTTTTAATGTTCTCCAGCTTATTCATGGTGTAATATTTCTGTCTTTTAGATGCCATATGTATGTGGATAATGTAGTGCTGTTTGAGTATTTTCTGTTGGAGAATGAAAGGTTGCAGTTGTTTTTTCTCTTCTTGAATTGGTGACACCGATGTAGTACATTGTGCTGTTGTTTGCACTTACCTTGGCTTTATATATTATATTCATTTGTTGGCAATTTCCCTGGAGTGACATGTTGTTCTATTTCTGCAGTTGCATTGAGGTTCCTTGGTTGCATTATTGTAGGTTGTTGTTTTTTTTGTTGTGGCTTTTTATTATTTGTGTTATATTTTTTTTGGCAGCTGTAACTGATTTTAATGTTTATTTTGTTGAATATTTTTGCTAATCAGTTTGTTTCAGGGAAGTGCTTTTCTATTAAGTTTAGGAATGTCCTACCTATGTTTGTTTTGACGGTTTTGTATGGTGGATTAAACCAGATATTTCTTTTTCTGTTTTTTTTCAGTTGTGGATGTGCGTATTCAGTTGTTGTGTGTGACTTTTAGTGGTTCATTATATGTTTTTTTTTGTTATTGCAAATGTCTGTTAAATGAGTTTTCAGATATCCTGATTGATATGAGTATTTGTTTGATGATTGAAGGTGGATGGTTGGAGGACTTACTTTTTGGGATGTCATTATCTTTTTTGTATGGTTGTATTTATTATTGTTCATGTGTCTGTGTATGTCAATGAGTGTACGGGCATGTATGTATGTTTGTGTAAATGAGTGGCATCCTGACAATTTTTCCTCCCACTTCCATAAAAACACTGATATGCACAACCCTATATAAATTGAAAATTTAAAAATTAATCAGTTTGTTAGATGATTGCAAAAGTGTAAAAACACAGGGTCACAAACTCACATCAATCCAACTAATATATATATATATATATATATATATATATATATATATATATATATATTGCAGCAGAGTATGGTTCGTAAGGGTCTTATATATTATATGTTCTTGTGTCTGGAGAAACCATTGGGACCACAGATACAAAAAGATTCATCAATGTCCCAGGTGAGGTGTATTCCATGATGGGAAAACTGCAAGTCTTGGATTTTCCAAAATTGATTGTTTCTTTCTATTCAAGAAAAGATATATTCCCAAGGGAAATGGCACCATATATTTATGTAAGCTTCTGGGGAGGCAGATTTAGTTTCTGTTGGCTAAAAGAATGCAACCTTTCAGTGTAGCTGCTGTAAACAAACTGAAAATTCTCTGTGATCACTGTATGGAAAATTGAGGACATGAACCATCTCCACCAAAGGGAGATAAACACATTATATCCTTACAGAGGGGCAAAACTATAGTACATAGAATGTTATTCCAACAATTAAATGCATCAGTTGAAAGATAAACAGCTCAGACAATTATGTTCAGGAAGCTGAAAAGTAAATTAATTTAAACATTTAATACAAAAGAAATTAAAATAAACAATAATAAAAATCATAAAAAGATTTTCACGTGAATTTCGACTTAGTAATTGTCTTCATTTGAATTTAACTCTTGTCATTTGTTGTGCCATGTAGTTTCAGGTCTGGCAATGATTTAACGCTTTTTATTTTTTTTTATTTTCAGGGCACTTTGCTGCTTTTTCTCAAAGTTCTGAGCTGTTTTTCAAGGTGTTTTTCAAAGTTGCACTAAAGAAATTATTGAAAAAATCATCAATAAAAATGGTTTAAGTTCTATCAAGCTCCACAAAAGAAAGTATCTTAAACTACATTTTTAAAAATTTCCATCAGTGTAAAAACATTTGAAATTTATGCCACCGAAAAACTTCATCTCCACAAAAATATATTTCTATTCTCATGGACTTCTCCATGACTATGTTTCAAGAAAGAAAGAATTTTTTCTCTAGATTTTATATGCTGTTAAAATAAACTGAAAAGCCTATATTTTTAATTCCAGTTTGTTTTTTTCTTTCCTTTTAAACAGGTAATTAAAAAAGACAAAACAATAAAATTTGTGATATAAAAGATTTAATTCCTTTGAATAGCATTACTGTGTCTATCTTGATACTGTATAAACAAAATGGAGATAGTTAATGTTATGCTTAACTGACTCTGTCAGCAACAATTAATTTCATTAACTAAAATTAATTTTCATTGACTTAAAACTTTGAACCCAAGTGGCTGGTATACTGGCCACTGTGTGGAAGTGCATATATCCAGCCAGTCATGGACAGGAGGGGCTCTCAGGAGAAGGAGAATTCAAATGGTTAAATATAATTTTTAATAAAGTTGCCTGAAAGTAAATTGTGTAAATATATTCATATCTGGAATAAAATAAATAATGGCAGGGAGATAGTTTTTTTTTTTGTTTATAATTTTTCTTGTACTCATTAAATAAAATGACATATTTGTGGTTGAATTGTATTGTCTCCCTTATTTTAGAAAATTAACAATACTATGATTGAGAAACCAAAATCGGCCTTCAATAGAAAAAGGACATTGCTTGGTTTCTTCTACACTCAGACTTAATGAACATAAAATAAAAATGACATTTTGGTAATAAGTTTGGTATTTAATTTTAGAGAGTATTTAGATTTCAATATGAAAAAAAAACATTTTGGTAGTATTTACTTTTCATTGGGATGTCTAAAGTGATGATCAAAAGATATAAACCATCTTAAAAAAAAAAAGAAGCCTATTTGAGTATCTGTGTCCATTTGGGATTGTAACGCAAATTGTTTTCATTCATATTGACACATTATGAGAAGGAGATCTCTATCTGAATAAATGGAGATAATGACAATAGGTTAGGCAAAATGTTAGGAACTGTATGACTTCTTTTTTTTCCCTTTATATTATATATTTTCATGGATTAAAATGTGCATGTTTTCATATTAAATGGAACAAACACTGAATAGAAAGCTTTGGGATCTTTAAATTAAAGAAATGAGTTTGAAGAAAAGGATAAAGATCATTCAATAAAGTTTAATCTGTGTACTCACAAAAAATAAAAAAATGAGGTTTTCATTTCACTTATGGGGACCTCGGCATGGGTTAATGGTTAGCAAGTTTATCTTGTTAGAACAATTATGACTGAGTAATGAGTTCAATTCTCACTGGGTGCTCCATATTTTTGACCTTGTGCCACATTCGGTAGTGACGTGGGTACACTTAAAAATACCCTTACTGTATAGTCCCTCATATGAAAATAATTTAGAATTTTAATAAGACACTAATATTGAAAGAACTTAAAACGATTAGTTGGTTACTTATTTTAGTGCATCATTTTACTTACAATTTTTGTCACAAACAAGTACATTATATACACACAAATTAGTCATAAATAATAGTGTTTTTTTTTTTTGGTTACTTAAATAATGAAGTAATGTGATAAATCAAAATAAGTGCTGTATAGTATTTATTATCCCCCCCACAAGCAAGGCAATAAAGCCATTAAGCTGCAAGGTGTTAATGAGTGAAAGAAAAAGGAGAGAGAACAATAAAAACAAGAATTAAGACAAAAGATAACAATTGATGTTGTATTTAAATCTTTAAGATCAATGTTGACTGGAAAGCAAAAGGCTACAAGAGTAAAAACTGTTAGCATAGAACTTATGGTTACATTTTAGCCATTTCAAGTGTAAAAATGATGAGACCTAACAACCAATCTAGTACTGCACTTAAATTTTAAAGTTGAGGTATCAGAAGAAAGCTCAGAAAAAGTATCATGAAAATATTTAGAAAACAGCAATGATAATTTTGAAGAAATAACTTTGAATTCTTCAATTCACTCCATGAAACTTCAAAACCTCAATTTAACCCTGATTCCAACCAAAAGACTGATATGTGTCAAAGTTCTGATTCAGGCTGAAAATTGAGTTCTTCAAATCATAAACTCTGTGGAACTTCAAAACCTCAGGTCAAGAAACGGCTCACATTAAATCTGATTCCTTAGAATTTTGAAGAAAATAAATTGATTTCCTCAATTCACAAACTTTTGGAGATATTTTAAACTGAATTTAAAACAAAGGTCCAGGATAAAAGATTTGATATTTGGCAGCATTATGCTGAGTTCTGATAAAAGGTAATGATGTTCTTCCAAGAAGTCCAAAGACTGTCAAAACCATTAACTTCAACCACCTTTTGAATACCAGGCCCTTTTCAGTGGATCCATCTAACCATGCCTTAGACTTCCTTCCTTCCACATCATATGGTGATTTTCTAAGCATAACATAGATGTAGTAGAAGGCCAAAGGTATGGGGTACCCAGTGAGGATCAAAGTCACTAAACGGGTGTAATTGTTCTAGTGAGACAAGCTTACTAACCATTACATAACATCGAGATGCCCTTCCTTCCACATCATATTCTTTTGCTCAATTCACTTGTTGCTTTTCGGGTTCTGTCAGACATTGCACTTTTGGTGTCCTTGAGAAACTTAGGTATGTTCTTCAGCTTTCTTCACACAGCCCCTCATGATACATCAAGTTGCACAGAATGCTGAATTTTTTGCACATGATGTTAAAGAGTTACTGGCTGCTCTTCTGACAGCCCTCTCATTGTTGATCTTTTGTTCCACAATAGTGTAGATTTGCCAAAAAAAGTCAGTAAATGCAGTCTTTAAATGCTTAAGTTGAACCATTTCCTTTTGCCCTATAACCTTTCTTTTCTTGAACTTTGGTAGCTGTTTACCACCTGGTGTGGGTGATAACTTGCATGACAATAGAAAACTAAATTCATATGACAAGAGAGAAGTGAAGGGAGGTTTCTTCTACTGCAGGCTTGTACAATTAAAAATGGTTAAGGGCCTCATTGTTTGCAGAAAATAAAACACAGCAACACAAGTAAATTACGAAGTGAAAAAAAATTGTGCAAATGCACCGCAAAAGAGGTATATCTTAATCAAAAATAAATATTGGCTAAATGAAGTCATGATTCCACAAAACTGAATTTTTCATACACTATCAGGTGCTAAATTTATTCAAATTATTTACGAGCTTGAAAACTCCTCGGGGCCACACTGAGTAGTCTTGTGGGGTTGCATTTTATGCAGGCCTGTTCTATTGGATTGTTTATGTAAAATTGCATAGGTGTGACGAATGATTTTGGTTAAACCTTTCTAAACAACAGTTTCATTTTTTTTCAAACAAAAACTTTTAAATTAATTTTGCCAAAAATTAATTTTGTTTAAAATAAGAAAAGATTAATTGGCTTCAATTTTTCTCTGCTTGTGTAAGGTCATAGTCACTTTAATCACATGTTCATAGGAAATTGGTGAGGATGTTATTCTATATGGTGTGTGTGTGTGGACTTAGTAGTATCTACCTGCTTTATGTTGCCCCTGATAAATAACCACTGAAATGTTTATTTATAATTTTATTTCTTTCCATAGGAGCTTTTGTTGTGTCATAAACTTGTCACATGTCCACACATTTGCTATAAATACTTTGTAATTTTAACTCCAACACAAAGTTTGTTTTTTTTTAATCATTTCACCTCAAGCAAGGTAATAATGCCACAAGGATGCAGGAGGTTAGTGATTGACATTGTAATTAAATTTCCTAGCAATTGATTCAATATAATCACTCCACTTCAAATAAGTGGAAAACCCAAGAAACTGCAAAATGTTGCTCTCCTGGAGTTTAGCATGCTGATGGCAGGCAGAAAAGGTTCTCTGTGGTGTGAGATATGTTTTGAAGGTGGTAAAATTTACAAGCCATTTCTTGTCCCAGTTGCCAGTTTTACTTTGTTGAATCTATCAGACCTGCTATTAAGACAGGAGTAAATAGGTGTTATATGCATAAATACTTAGTTGGGAGCTCATGACATTTGGTAAGTTGTTGATGACAATCAAATACACTGTTGGTCCAAGGATTATTTTTAGTTTTAGTTAGTACAAACATTATAAAAAGTTGATGTTAAATTTAGTCTCAATTTAGTGGCTACATATTCAACAGCCAGTGCCAAATATGAGAGATAATTTTTTCCCTAGAATTCCATAGCCCAATATTATGGGTGTGGATAGTACATGAATTATAATAATTGATAAAATAGAACCAAATATGAATTAAAAGCACAATTATTTTAATTACAGCAATATTTTATTTCCACAGAAGGTAAATTGTGTTTAATCTTTCCATCTGTGTCCACACTGAACATTACAATATTTGTAAAAAGTAGTCATTGGCTCATCAGATGATCAACTTATATACAAAAGCACATTTTATTTCTCCATGTGAAATATTAAGTTTACAAGCAAGAAACAAATGTTTTACTTTAAACGAACAGATTTTAATTAAATTGAGGTCTATTTTGTTCGTTGGCTTTATCTCATATCCAAGAATTTAATTTCTTTTTTTCTGATTGTTTCCATTATGATGAGGTAAAAAAATCTGGGTAAAATAAAGTGCCAGTGACGTGATTTGCTTTAAGGTAGACCTCAACTTACCAGGATGTGACCCACACACTTGATTTCATGACTTGTGGCACATATGGAATGAGACATGTCAGATCCTGTTATGAAACTGCAACAAACTGCTGCTGACTTTTATAATTGTGATTGGCATAATGGATAATGGCTTGAAATTGTTAATCAGAGAGCAGAGTTCTGATTCCAGTTGGGTTTCTTATATTCACTTACACGCAAATACCCTTGGGAAAGAGGGTATGAATCCACCTCTTCTACTCCCCCCCCCAACCTATGGGTTATTTAATAAGACTTGTATCATTAAGTCATTATCTCCAAAAAAATTCTTACAATCTAGAATATTTTCTGGCTTTAAATAACCTGCAAAGGGTTGATAAGCTGTAGAACATGAATCAATCTAATAAGATTGAATGAAAATTTAAAAAGTCAATGACACTGTTGTCACAGGAGGAACAAACAAAAAAATGATTATGAATAATAATGTCTCTTATCCAACTTGAAAGTATCTTTTATGTGCTATCTTCTTTCAGAATGTCTTCTGTTGCTTTAAGTAAGTTATGACACTACTATAACTGTTTCTTTGTTTTGCCATCCACTCACTCATTCTCTCAAAGATTTCCCTACTTCTCTTAACTTCAATAGTGTTTCCTTTTTTAAAAAAAAAAAACAAAATTAAAAAAACATCAATTACTATTCATTTATGTAGGAACAAATTTTGAGTGACCTTAACGCACCAAAATAACATTCCCATTCTGTATTACAATTGAGTACAACAATTACTACAAAGACATCTACAGAATTGGTTAAACATTTCACATTGCAGAGCCTTCTTTCACACAAGCAATGTGGCATTTTTATCTCTTGGTCAAATGCTGATGTACTCATGATTATTGCTGAAATTGTCTATCAAGCTTTAGATAAGAATGTTGAAGCTTGGGATATCTTGAAGGCATCTGACAGGGTTTGGCATACCAGTCTTTTTCACAAGTTGAAAAGATATGGTATTTCTGGATGAATTTTTGAACTGATTTAGTCTTTCTTATTAACTCACAAAATGAAAGATGTTCTGAATTTATTATCTTCTAGATCTAGATCTTTTTGTATTAATATAGGTGTCCACCAAAGCTCTATGCTTGGATCTACTTTGTTCTTAATTTTCATCAATGACCTTCCTGATAACATCAGTTCTGAACTTGGTATCTATGCTGATGACACAACCATTTATGCCTGTCTTAATAGTAAATATGATCAGTTTGATAAGGCCAAATTGGCAACTGTTAACTGGGGTAGGGAATAGCTTGTTAATTTTAACCCCTCCAAAATGAAACTACTCTCTATTAATCAATAGAAAAATTCCTTTCTGTCTTCTATCACTATGGCTGATGCTAACCTTCATGAGAGTGACTCATTGCACCTCCTTGTGTTAACATTCTTAGCTAATATGAAGTGGAAAGTCTATGTTGTCTCCACTGCAAGGTTTGTTGCTGATGTGACACTATTAGAAAGGTCCTAGTAAATTGAAAAAGAAACTAGAAGACAGAAAAACACTAATTTCTGATAGACTGATGATATACTGATGACCAGACTAGGGAAAATGAAAGAAAAGGATATTTGTTTTTTATTGGAAAAAAAAAACAAACTAGAAGGCAATTAAATTTCTCATCTGCTGGAAAGGTAAAACAAAGAGACCATCTGGTTTTAGTTAGGACTGAGATTAAGTGGTGGGATATTCTTGGAGGTCCAAGGACCCCCCAGAAAGAAATAGATCATATTTTGAGGGAGAGGAAGACAGACCTCTGGCCATTAGTTTGGTTGATTGATAAGGATTAACTTTTAAAAGCAAATAGGTTTCCACAAGAACATATGTAAAGACTTATAATTAAATTTTTTGTTTGCCTTAACAACATAAAACTTCACAAATCAAGGGATTGTTCACTTTTTGTCATTTGTTGGCCAAAGGGTTGACAAAGAGATAAAAAAATGGTAAATTCTAGATGTGAAACTGACCACACAAAAAGCATGATAAGAAAGAATTTTGAATGATAATTAAAATTTGGCCATTTGTGCTAGACCACACCATGCCCTTGGGGGACGGCTTTGATTAGGTGACCAAAGAGAAAAAGGTCCAGGTGAAATTTCAGGGAGGAAAGAGAAGGCTGAGATAGAATTCCAAGAAGGGAGGAGGGTCTCCTTCATATTTGGATGTGTGCAGAGAGAACCCTGATTGGTTGTTTGGGGAATGCTAGCATACCCAGAGTACATTATGCCCCACCCCAGCCCTTGTGCATGGGTCCATAAAAACAGAACGCCGAGTAGATAAAGACACATGGCAGAGAGAGACTGCAAAAATGAGACTGAACTGAGAGACAAGAACCACTGCTTCGCCTGATCTCATGTGATTTGCCGCCCTGAAGAAAAAGTCTCCAACTTAAAGCGTTGTTCCATAAGTCTCAATCAAAACCATAACAACAGTGTGTCACTATAATTGAGAAGAGTCGATAGTTATTGCATGAAGAACATAGGCCTGCTTAAGCCATCAATAACTATACTATCAATTTTGTGTCAAGGAATTGTAAATAAATATTTTTTCTTTTATCTGATTTATTTTTTTCTTCTTTCATGTGACTTTATTCTGACTGGACCAAACCAAGTCTTTGATTCCAGTTGACCATTTGGACCAAGCCAGTCTTGCGATAAATTAACACAGTGAGTTGGGGGGGGTGTAAGACTTGGGCCGAAGTGATCACTCTACGATCAGCTGAGGGGATCAAACTTGAATACAGAGTGTCTGGTGTAGATGTCATACTAAGAAAGTTGTTTCATTGTGTCATGTTAGACAATTTTTTTTGCCAGAATCTGTCTTACATATTTATAAGTCTACCATTCTTCCATGTTTTGAATATTGCTGCAATATATGATCCTGTGCTCCTGTTGTATATTTAGAAATTCTGGATAAAATCCAAAGAAGAATCAGCAATGTTATTGGTTTTGACTTGCTGTCTTGGATTCAATTGCTTTTCCACTGCTATAATGCAGTTTCCATGTACCCTTTGTATAAAAACTTTCATGGTTATGTTTTGAATGAAATCTTCACTATGGTACATAGACTTGATGAATTTAAGCACAGTATAAGATTGGCAGCAAGATCATATCAGTTCACAGTTGAATTGGCTAAATCTAACCATAAATTCTATGCTAACAGTTTTTCTCACACTTCTCACTTGTGGAACTCTCTTCTGGCTCCATGTTTTCCAGCCAACTTTGATCTTCAAAATTTTAAATGCAATGTCAATCTTTATCTACTGTCTTCTTGATTACTTTTCTATTGTTCACACTCTTTAAAAATGTTTCTTTTTTTACTTCTTTTTCACACTCAGTAACCTCTTGTGTCTTAGTGACTTTACTGCCTAACATGGGGTGAAATGATAAAAAAGACACTTGTGACACTATTTAGCTATGGTAATTAATTAACTAATTAGCCATAAAAATTAAACGGGAAAATGCTGAAAACAGAAAAGAAGGGCTAAGAGATATAACAAGGGATATACCGATCGACATAAGATTTTTTTTTTTTAAAAGTCTATTTTTCTCAAGAAACTGAAGAATTGTAAAAAGGGTTTGCGTAAACAAAGTTCCAATTGATAATTCTAACTGCTCATGATCTGGGAACAGGATGAGAAATCCTGAATAAGCAAAGGTGTCAAAAAGTTAATGAAGCAAGCTTAGCCACACCAGCACAACCAAGATGCCATTGGTTGCATGGTAACAGTGGTGATAGGCAGAGGTAAAATAGTAAGAGAGATGGAAAAGTTACTAATGTCCACCAAAAGGAATTGGTTTGAGGTATCAATGTGAGGAGGAAGGAGTTTAGGAGGATAGCTATCCTGTCACCTCTCCTCACAGATGAAGGGATCCCCCGTGAAATAGAAAGTAATTAATTTTCCAGAAACGGGAAGTAATTAATTTTCCTGGCCAGACAACAACAGGGACCCTTGTTGGAAATTGGGGATTCACCAAAAACCTGAGGCTGCATCCAACCCTGCACCAAGTCCATATAAGTGAGTGCCCTTGAACAGTTTACCAGTTCATTGGAGACAGCTAGTCAGCAGTAGAAGTAGCCACAAGAAGGAACCAGAGAGTCACTGTGCAGAGTTGACTGAGATATTCCACGATTCCTGTCAACGCGAGAGCCTCCGACTTCACTTCCTACAAACAGCAAGTTACACTGACGAACGAAGCTAAGTCAACACCTTAAAACTAAACCAGTTGACTTAGAAGACCGGAACTTGCCTAGAAGTATAAAAGTGTCACTCTCAGAAGAAATGACCTGGGAAGAAAACACTTCTGTATACAACAGATTGATTAAAGTTGATTTGCTTTCTTTAAACATGCTTGAACCTTTTTGGTTTTCATTTATTTCTTTTTATTTGTGCAACTTCACTCCAGTTTAGAAACTTTAGACTCACCTTGCACGATGGCCCCTGTATCTGATTGATCTTGTCTACCTTAGATCAAAATTACAACGTGGTAGGTTGGAAACAAGCTGGGAACAACGAAGCTGGTGTCGAACTGGTTGCATCTGGTGTGAAGCCGTTACGTATTCATGCTGTTAGAATCAACCGACCATCCCATTTGGTACCCTGATTAAAGGATCCTGTCCCGTAGCAATGACTGCCAATCATATGGCATATGTTGAGGGTAAATTTTCAGAATATTTTGAGAATTGTATCAACATTTGTAAAGCTAAATAGTCAAACATTGTCTTAATTCAAGCTTTTTCACTGCATCCTCTCGGGTACCAAATACAGGGGGGAAATTGCAATAAACGTGTTAGTAGGGGAATGAGAATCAAATAAAGGTGGGGGAGGAGGTGGCTTGAGAAATTTTAAAAAAAAAGTCAATCGAAAAATGTAAAAACAACTTGTTTTTAAATGTTTTTAATAAAGTAAATTGTAATGTAATTTTTTTTTTTATAAATTAAATCAACATTCTTGTTGTGAATATGGATTATCTACTCTTAGATAATCCAAGCTATAAAAGCTGTATACTTCCGCTGTCAAGTCAGATGGGTAGTAGTATTCTAACCCGAGGGGGGCTGCGCCGAAGGGCGGAGTCTCCTTCGGGGAGGTAAAACCGGCCCTGAACCCGTTTATACGGGTTCAAATGGGCTATTTTTTTGGCCGAGCCTAATGGCTCGGGAATGCCCACGTTAAAAAGGCCTTGTGCCACATGACACCCTCGTGGGTGGGGGTGACTCAATATCGATGAGTAGTAGTATTCTAACCCGAGGGGGGCTGCGCCGAAGGACGGAGTCTCCTTCGGGGAGGTAAAACCGGCCCTGAACCCGTTTATACGGGTTCAAATGGGCTACTTTTTGGCCGAGACTAATGGCTCGGGAATGCCCACGTTAAAAGGGCCTTGTGCCACATGACACCCTCGTGGGGGGGGGTGACTCAATATCGATGAGTAGTAGTATTCTAACCCGAGGGGGGCTGCGCCGAGGGGCGGAGTCTCCTTCGGGGAGGTGGAACCGGCCCTGGGCCCGTTTATACGGGTTCAAACGGGCTATTTTTTGGCCGAGCCTAATGGCTCGGGAATGCCCACGTTAAAAAGGCCTTGTGCCACATGACACCCTCGTGGGGGGGTGACTCAATATCGATGAGTAGTAGTATTCTTAATTGAATAAACGATTACTAGACAGAATCTCTTGTCCTGTTTTCATTACATTTTATTCAATTAAGAATGGAACAATTTATGCGACCTGAGTGACTTACCACAGATTCAGAAAGCGATTCAGCCGACAAGTGCTGGAAACATTGGCGGGAGACATTTACAAATTTCATCGAGGTTCTACATTCAGAAAGACCAGGACGTCCCATCAATAAGCGTGCGCTCCTAACCAACTACCTGTCTCACACAGTCAACGAAATTATCTCGGATTGCGTTACCTACGAAGAAGCAATCGATGTACTGAACGCTACATACATAAAGCCCCAAAATGAGATATTTTCTAGACACCTACTTGCGACTCGCCGACAAGAATCAGGCGAGACATTGGACCATTTCTTAAGAGCCTTCGGACACTGAGCAAAGATTGCAACTTCTGCCCAATGACGGCATTAGAGGCCCAAGAGCTACACATTTTGGACGCCTTCATTAACGGCTTACGCAATACTCAGATAAGACA
Source organism: Acanthosepion pharaonis (assembly GCA_903632075.3). Classification (NCBI taxonomy): domain Eukaryota; kingdom Metazoa; phylum Mollusca; class Cephalopoda; order Sepiida; family Sepiidae; genus Acanthosepion; species Acanthosepion pharaonis. The sequence continues at coordinate 43,275 of CAHIKZ030003806.1, forward strand.
ACGTCTTCTTGAGAATAAGACCCTTACACTTAGAACAGCTTACGAGCAAGCCTATATCTTCGAAAGTGCTATACAGCAGTCTAGTTCTTATTTACAGCCAGACACCGTGGGCGCCGCGTTAAACCCACCTGTTCTTACTGTCCCCCCTCATGACGATAGTCCGACGAAGCTTCAAGAACAATCGGTCACTGCCGCTTTAAAAAAGGACACTTGCTATTTTTGCGGCTTATCTAAACACCTACAGAGTCTCATGCCCTGCCAGAGATACTCGTTGTCATAAATGTGGAAAACTTGGTCATTTTTCAAAGGTATGCAAGTCTTCTAAAACTCTATACAAATCCACTCGTCAAAATACTTCTGCAACTTTAGCCGCCTCCCCCGACTGCCTTTCAAAAACTATTGTAAAAGTGAAAATTAACGGGAGGTCTACAAATGCCCTGCTCGATACAGGAAGCTCAGGAAATTTTATCAAAAGCTTGGTAAAACCAACAAATTGTATTTTGTCCCCCTCCCCAGCAGAGTAACAATGGCAAACGCGTCATTGTCTGCGCAAGTAAGTGGTTATTGTTTGGTGGACTTACTATTTAATGACGTCTCCTATAAAACCACTAAATTATCCGTAATGAAAAACCTTTGTTGCGAAATAATACTGGGACACGATTTTTTGCAGCAACATTCACAGGTTGAAATTCCGTTTGGCGGTTCAATGCTTGCATTGAAAATTTGTGGATTCGTCAAGGTTGTCCGCTATCGCCTCTGCTTTACGTTCTTGCCTTGGGGCCATTCCTTCGCAAGTTAAAGGCGAATCCGGTCCTACGCGGAATTTCGCTGCCTGGTGCTTCCACCTCGGCCAGGTATTCTGCCTATGCTGACGACGTTTCGGTTCTTGTGTCGAGCAGAGCCGAGATTAACGAAGTCAGCAAAGAGATCAGTGGGTATGAGATGGTGACAGGGGCCAAGATCAACCGCGATAAGTCTGTTGGCTTGCGGTTGGGTGCGTGGAAGGGAGTTTCTCTTGCCGGACCTTTCCTCTGGACGGATGGGCCGATCAAGATACTCGGCGTCTGGTTCGGTCCTGATCTCCAGTTGGAAATGAACTGGTCGGAGGTACAAGGGAAGGCCGAGATCGCGGTTAATCTGTGGTCTCGGAGGAGCCTTTCCCTGGAGGGAAGGGCGGAAGTATGCGTTTCACACATCTATCCGATTCTAATGTACCGACTCTCTGTACTTCCACTCCCGTATGTCCGACTAATGGCATTACGGGCCTTGTTCTCTTTCTTGTGGAGAGACAAGGTCCCTATGGTATCTCGCGAGATCTGTTGCCTTCATCCCTCTGAGGGCGGTCTGGGTATGCCTAGCATTGAGATTCGTCAACATATGCTTCGCATTACCTATTCTAAACCGAATGTGTCGCGGATCGGATGAGGTGGGCACCTTTTGGAAAGAAGACGTCCGTAAACATTTCCCATCCCTGAGAAGTGTGCACTCGTGCGAGGAGGAGGCCGGTCGTACACCCCGTGGCCGAGTGTTCCTTCTATCGTGAATGTCGTTGTGCTTTGAAACTCCTCTTACGGGCGTCGGATGGCCTCTCCAACGCCCAGGCGTTGTCTCGTAAGGCATTATATCGTTTGTTAGTTAGGGGAGTCCGTTCAAGATGATCTGATTGACGAGCTCGGTCTTACGAAGCAGGAGGCTCGCTCGATATGGCCTTGGGCGCCTGGGTTGAAATGTCTCAATAACGATGAGGCATCACTCACCTGGCTGATGATTTGTGGGGCCCTCTGGGTCGGCAAAAGACTTTGTTCAGCAGGCTTGGAGAAATATCAAACTGTCGTCGCTGTACTGGGAAAGTCGAGACCATTGGTCACGCCTTTTTTCAGTGCAAGACGGTAGTGCCGTTGTGCAGGTTTGTTGAAGGCCTCATGGTTCGCATGCTGCAGGGAAAGTTTTTTGTCCTTGAAGCTAGTTCTGTTTGTAGCAATGTGGTGCCGCAATTGACGAAGGCTGAACACTATGTGTTCTGTTGCTTACTAGGGGTTATGAGAGTCGTGATTTGGACGACGCATCAGAAGGGATTCTATGAAGGCGAGAAGTTCACCTCTTCCCAACTGATCTTGTACTTTAGGCATCAGCTTAAAGTCAAGATTAGGACGGAAAGGCGGCGGCTCCCATCATCAGAATTTGGCAAAAGGTGGATGAATCTTGCGCGCCTGTGTCGAGTAAAAGGGGCTGACCTGGAGTGGCATTTTGATGCCGGTTAGGTATCAGGATTTTGTTTAACTGGGTTGAACATAGGCAACCCTCCCAGATATTAGGCTAGTTTAGGTTTTTGTTTTTGAATTTTTAGTTTTTCTCTTTTTTTCCCGGTAAACTTAGCTAGGGTATGTTTGCTCATTGGTCCCTTTTTATTTCTGTCCCCTTTTTTGTTTTTGTTTAATTCCCCATCCCTCCCTCGTTTAGGTGGTCAGTGATGTCAGTGTCTGGTGGATGCGGGGCGCCTTTCGTTTTGTGTGTGTTTTTTCGTATTTGTTGTTGTGTATGAATGAGTGTGTGTTTGTGTGAATGCTTGGGATGGTTTGAATGTTTTCTTATTTTCTTAGTCCTGCATCGATTTCGTCCGGTTAACTGATATTTTATTTCTGCCACATTCATAGTTTGTGGGGGTTTTATTACTAACACACTGTTTGTTTAGTTTCTTGTAAATATTTAATTCACTTTGTATATATTCATTGGGGATCTTTTTAAAATTGTTGTTTTATGCCCCTCCCCCAAACAATATTTGTAAATAGGGGGACTATTTAGGATTTTCATTGAGACGAAGTGGTATTTTGGTGGATGTAGTATGAAAGGTATGGATAAATGTGTTGTTTTGGTGATTGGAATATTGTTTTGTTTGGATAGTGGACTAGCTAAGTTTTATTTAAGACAGATGATGACCGTCTTTTCCCCATCCCCCTTTTTGGCCTTGTGCAATAAATTTTAGTATTTAAGCGCAAAGACTTATAAGCTCTGATGGGGTCGACACAATGATGTTTGAAAGACCAAAACCGCCCAATGACCCAATTCAAAACATCACTGACTCTAGCGCTAAAGAAAGTATATTCAAATGATATATTGACATGATTTTCTTGGAAAGAATATTCAGTCGGTTCCTTTTTTTTTCTTGCTGTGACTATTAAGACACAATCCCTTGTCTGGCCGTCGACTCTTTTGAGTTCACCCGGCATTTGGTAGGTCTATTTTCATCCTAAACTATTTTTAGTTACCTTCTCTGAAAATGGATGAACATGAAAAGAAAACTTAAGGAACGAAAATACAATGGACAACTTTCCCTAACAGACCCGTGCTAAGTGGCCAATACAGAATAGATTCAACATTCATTAACCGAACAGCCGTTCAATTGTCTGTTGAAATTTAACGGATCTTTCTATGAAAACGATTTTTGGGAAAATCTTTTTCAAGTCTACTGTTATCATTCGTTCCCAGTTATAATTTATCTGCCACTGAATTCAAACCCATAGGATACGATTACTTTTTTGAAGGACGGAGTTCGGCGGTACCCTCGGTCCTTCCAGTATTTTACCCTGATTTTGTTTCTGGGAGGTTTCAATGCTGTTCCACCAAGAACGTTCGCTTAGGTGGACGAAAATCTATCTTATCAGTCATGCCTACCCTCAGAACAAGTAGTAACATGCAGATTTACTATTTTCCTGTGTTCTATCCAGGGACTTTAATATTGTTAAAGAACGTTCCGGACTTTTTGCATCTGTTAACACAGATTCAGTTCTGATCTTAAGCCCCTTTTTGTAAACATGCGTTGTCGCCTTATGCGGTTCCGTTTGTATCGACACTGTCTCCATTGCAATTGCTTTTTGTTTAGACACTTCTCTCTCTCAACACCACAAACACTGACTTTTTTGAATCTCTAGCACCGAGTTGCTGCTTTTTCTTATCCATTTAAGTTCTCTTGCATCTTTTGGCCTGCTCCCATAATTAATTTGTCAATAATTTGGAGCAAATTATTTAAGAGTCAACAGCAGATTCAATCCTTTTTCCCTATGCTTTTCCCTGTTCAGTTTTCCTTTTTACGATATCGATGTCGTTGCTTGAGGCAAGGCTTTCTGCATTATCCTTATTTTTATTTATATTTTTAGTTTTTCTTGTCTAGTAAAAAAAAACTCTTGGATATTTTAAAATATATACTTTTCAGGTATTCATTACTTTTTGTCATTTTGTTTCTGTTTAGTTATTTCCGCTGTCAATCAGATTTTTATTATGTATTTTTGTTGACAAGGAGGCATTTCATTCTGCTTGATTAAATTTCTTTTCTAGCACCCTTAGTTATGTGCCCTGAACCCGTTTATTCTCTTATAAATTACTGATTTTCGTTCATTTCCTCCTTCTCTTGCTTACCATTTTCATTAAAAGGCCTTTTGTTTTTTTGACTAAAAATTTTCAAATGGCTCAATAAACATTAGATTTCTTTTTTTCTTAAAAGATTTTTTAATTTTAGACAGAATCCTTTGTTACAGTTTCCCATTACAATGCATTTAAAATATTTTATTTTATGATGAAATTATTTGGAGATACGGGAATTTCGAAGATATCTAAAATGATAATTTCTGTTAGAAATTAGAAATTTACTTTCTTCAGTTAATTAAAAGCAAAATTTTTCTTTTCATTTTTTAAACATGACTTATTTTGGAATTTTTAACATATTTAGATGAAAATATTCTACTAAATTGATTTTTGAATCCTTGATTGTTGTTTTTTTTTTTTTTTCTGTTCTAAAAAAAAAGTTTTTCTTAATTCATCGTTTCTTTTCGTTGTTCTTTTCTGGTATTTTAAATTCTGATTCCTATAATTTTATGCTTAGGTGAAATGTTGTTACATATTTTTTACAAACCTGTATACATACCATTGTTCCTTTTTGGCTGTCTCCTTTTTTTTTTATCGAAATCGAAATTTTGTTTTCTGTTAGACATTTATTAACTGTTAGGGATATCATATCTTTGTATTGACTCAGTAGGGATATCATATGAATTCTCAGTTATGGGATATCATATTTTATTAATTATCAAAAGGTTTGTTTTGTTTGTCTGAAATAGATTAAGGTCTGTAAAAAAAAAAAATTTACTCAAAAAAGATTTATACCCTTTTCTCAAGGTTATTAGTAAATGGATTCGACTGAAAAAATTTTCGGCTCTAATTTTCAGTCCGAGTCCGCTATCCTTTATCCACCTAGTTTTTTTTCTTTAGGATTTTTCTGAATGGAAACTCTTTTCAATGTTTTTTTGTTTTTCTTTATATCTTGTCATCGATTTCTTTCGTTTAGAAAATGTCGACATATGTTTTAGGTTTCATTTGCATCTTTTCCAGAATATCGTATTGGTTACGATATTTTTTTTTGTAGCCTAGCAAAAAAATCACTTCTATCGAAAAAGACAATTTGAAAAGCGGATCACTATTTTTTATTTTTTTTAAATTCACTCTTACAAGTCCCTTTGCCTGTCTCAAAGTTATGAATGAGGTTTCCAATATGGGAACATTCTTTAAAAGGAAGAAACAGGAAATAAATATTTTGTTTGGAAAATTGTTAACGAAACCCTGGACTTGATTATTATTACGTTTGTGTGTTCGAAATGTATATTCACGTTGGAGATTACAATTACAAAGAGGTAAATGGGAAGAATATATATAAATTAAATAACCTTCTCACCAAATTAAATACGTCGGGGATAAATGATTCAATGGTTCAACGTAGTAAAGGCGGGTTTTAGCTGTTTTCTGAACTATTAAAACTAAAGAGATGAACTCGTCTGAACATACAAATTGAACAATTTAGACGCTTCTGACGTCGCGTCTGTGCCATCCACTGCAGGGTCATCTAAACGATTTTGAATTCAGCAAAGGTTGTTTGATAATGAAGAATGAACAACAATAAATATTTTTTTCGATCTGAATCTTTAAATATCAAGTCTTATTTATTAAAATAAAGGTATAATTTTTCATCAGAAACGTTATATAATTTTAATATAGTGATATATATTATTTTTGTTATTTTACAATATATGGTATTTTGACATATATATATATATATTTTTTTATAATTCCTTCTATATTTTTTTATATCTGTCTTTTGTGTATATATGTTATAGACAAGCGTATGGTTGCAAGAAAGAAATACGACAACAATAGAAATAGATTTACGTGGTTTATTTCAACAGGAACGTAAGGGTTTGGGACAGCTACCTAGGTGTGGTAAAGTTCATAAGCCGGTTTTCGGATCTAGGTCGATCTCTCATAGTAGTTCATACATGTTGACATGGTTGACGGTGGTTGACGCTCCCCTGCTGTGTGGCAGATATTCAGCTGGACGTGACAGGTCTCTATCCTGGGCACCTGTGGACTGCCGTTGCACTTTTCGTGTTTGACAGTCCCAGAAAGTTTTATAGCTTTGATTTTTTTATGGCTTAACAGGCTCGAGAAACGAAGCGAGTATAATTAGGAGGGAAGCATTTTTATTGGACGAAAAATAGAACACTTTAAATATTATTTTATTTTTCGACCGGAACACGTGTGTCGGAAACATTTGTAAAGAAAGATAATGGTCATTTTGTGACGGGGCTTTGTCCCGTTCACATCCGGTTCTCGCTCTTGAGTATTTGCCTGTAAATCAGCCGAGATATGTCTTATTTTATTTTATAACAATATGTATATTTGTGTATATATGCATATATATTAGGGTCCCCAAGGTTTGATAAAGACACCTTGGCAAAGGACCTGAAATCCTTCTTCAGAAGAATATGGTTAAAAGCCTACTACAGGTACAATGACCACACACCTTCCATACTTGATACATTAAAAGAGAAGGATACTACATTCACCCCACAAAACACAGACATTACTATACAGACATTTGAAATAGCTGTAGCAAATGACCTAAAGAAAACAATAGCATGTAAGCTGCCACGTGACAATATTACTGAAGGGGAACGTATAGCCCTCGACACGCTGACACATAGAGATGACCTAATCATAACACAGGCTGACAAAGGGGGTGCCACAGTGACCTGTTGAATCGAAGAATACATTAAAGAGGCCAACAGTTAGCCAACAAAGAAATCTATAAAAGCTTACCTACAGATCCTCTTCCCAAATACCAAAAAGAATTAACTTACTAAACATAATGCTTTGCAACAATCTAATCGACAAGGAAACATGCACAACACTTACACCCACAAACATTACACCTGCTCGTTTCTATCTCCTTCCTAAAATACACAAAAGCAACAACCCAGGAAGGCCAGTCATTTCATCATTCAACTGCCACACAACAAAAATTTCCAAATATGTAGACCATTACATACAACCCCTAGCTAAGGAAGTAAAATCCTACATCAGAGACACAACAGATCTACTAAACAAAATTAATCATATACAAACAGTTCCAGAGAATGCTATTCTAGTGACTATGGACGTAAGGTCACTCTATTCAAACATTAAACACATCGAAGGGCTAACCGCCCTTCAGGAAGCACTTAATAAAAGAAGAAAACAAGACCCCCCCCCAGAAGTTATCATAAAGCTCATGGAGCATGTTCTTACAGTGAATACTTTCAACTTCAATGGAGCGCACTACCTTCAAATAAGAGGTTGTGCCATGGGCACCATTGCAGCTCCATCATATGCTACAATATTCATGGGAAAATTTGAGGAGACGCATATCTATCCAATCATTGGTAGTGACTGCGTATTCTATGCAAGATATATCGATGATATATTCTTTGTATACACGGGTAGTGATGACAAACTTACCCAATTCCTTATGACCCTAAACACAGTGCACGACTCAATTAAGTTTGACTATGAAAAATCCACAACACCAGTAACATTTTTAGATACCAGCATTTACATAGATGAAAACAGGAAACTACAAACGACACTACACACTAAAATCACCGATACCCACAACTATCTACATTTTAAGTCTTCCCACCCTAAACACCTCAAAGCGAACCTTCCCTATTCACAAGCACTTAGACTCAGAAGGATATGTTCCAACAATGAAGAATTAAATAAACACATTGAAAATCTGGAGCAAGAATTCACAACATGTGGCTATAAACAACACCTAATCAGGGAACAAATAAATAAAGCAATTTCCACACCTAGAGAAGACACCCTAATGTACAAGATTAAAAATAAATCTAGCTGCATTCCTCTAGTAACCACTTTCAATCCCACTCTGCCTCCACTATCCCAAATAATAAAACGTCGCTGGGAAATACTACATCTCAAACCAGGCCTAAAAAAATTGTTTAAGGAACCCAGCCTTCTAGCATATCGTAGACCTAAGAACCTAAAAAGAAATCATAGGTAGTAACCACATTTCAGGGGACAAGGTAATCCGTAATAAACTAAGAACAAAAACAACAGGATTTTCCCAACCATGTAACAACAAAAAAGTTTATGCTGCAAAACCATATTAAACACACGAATTCATTCACTAGCTCAATCACTAAATCTACTTTCAAAATCTACCACGATTCTAACTGTAGAAGTCATAACATAATTTACCTCCTAGAATGCACACTATGCCAGAAACAATATGTAGGAAAATCTAAATGTCCCTTTCACTACAGAATTAATAATTATCGCAATCGAATTAAGTCGATTCCCATGAAAAATTATTACCATGTAGAACAACATTTCTGCCTAGAAAAACACGATTTCAAAACCCATGCCAAATTCACTATAATTGAGAGAATAAAAAGTTCAGAGCAGATAACATTAGAAAAGATTTTTAGAGTTCCATAAAAATAAGTGGATACAACAGTTTAAAACACAATATCCAGCCAGGCTAAACCATAAATTTAACAATATAGATAATATATAAATATACAAATCAAAACCTACCCACATTTCTCACCCACACAAGACAGACATGCTTACGGAGGTGTTGAGGCCTACACTATTATACACACACCCACACGAATATACACCTTACACATCAAATCACTCAACCCCCTAATGAGCCAAATGATAACACACACCCACAAATACACACGCTTACACATATCATACTCACTCACTCCCTAAGAACCAAATAACACACACACAAACACTAAACAGAGACACATCCCTCCCTCCAGGAACCAATAAAACTGTCAAACTGACCAGGGGAATTCAGAGCAGCATAGATCCATCCAGCTCTTATCTCAAATAACAACTCGACCAAAAAGAGACTGTTTGACCAACACAAGGAATGTAAAAAGATTCATGTTAAAAAAGATAAAAAAAAAAAAAAAATGAAAACTACAGACAAAAGTTCATTTTCTCCATCAAGACATTCATTTCTGTAGTTTACTGCTACCAGCAAGCAGAAATATTTTTCTCCTGATGATGGCCATTTTGGCTGAAACTAGTCGAGGAATCTAAATAAAAATAATAATAAAAAAAAAACGAAAGAATATTAATCTACAACCCAGTGTGTCTGAAGATTTTAATTTTTAATATTTTTTATTGTTCAATATATATATATATATATATATATATATATATATATATATATATATATATATATAATATAAAAAATTTATTATAATTGTATACAATGATGAATAAATATATATATATAATTATATATATATTTATTCTGTATATATAGAAAATCAAATTGAATTTATTTTTTTTCCAAAAAATATATTTTATATTTTTTTAATATATATATATATAAAATTTTAAAATAAATTATATAAAATTTTAATTTGAAGAAAATATATTTATATAAGGAAAAAAATCTATATTATATTGAAATGATTTCAAATATTTATATAATTTATAATTGAAATATATATAAATATATATAAAATATATATATATATATATATATAATAGGATTTATTAAAACATTTATATATATACAATATATTTAAAAAATATATGATAAATATATATTTTTTGTTACATGCTTATAAAAATTATTTTGCCATCAAAATCACTAAATGATATTTGAAATATTTTTATCTTGTATATTTTCAACTCTTTTATTAAATTTATCCAATTTAAATTTACATTCAAAAGATGATAAATATTATGTTTCCAAAAAATTTTTCTAAAACAAAAAATATTAAAAGTCTAATTTTTTTTATTTGAATTTTTTATCAATTATATCTTAATTGTCAAATATAAACCATTTTTTTTATAAAATAATTTATTAGGGTATATCTATAAATTAAGTAAATTTTATAATTTTTATTTTCAAAAAAATAAATAAAAAAATTTTTAATGCATTGATTTGTAAATAAATTAATTCTCAAAAATTTTTGCAAATGCTCAAAAATTATAATTGTTTTTAATTGAAATTTTTAATTTTAAAAATAGTTATATTTTTATTTTAGACAATATTTTCATTTATCTTGAAAATACCCAATAATTTTAAAATTAGAATAATATTACCAATGCAAGGCCCATAAATTAAATTGATAAAATAATAATTTTATTTGAATATATGTTTTTTTAGAGCATTTGAGCTATGCTTATATTTTATAAATAATTATTATTTTTGAATAAAAAAACTAAATTTTAATAAAAAATATTATCATTATTAGATAACATTTCTTCTATAAAAAAATTATTTTTATTTTATTTTATATTTATATTATATATATATATATTATATATTGGATAATAATAAAAATTTTAGTAAATATATTAATAGTTATTAAATAATCTATATATTTTGAAATATTTTAATTTTTAATAATTGTTTCAAAATTTTTTTAATGTCCATTTATATAAATTTTATATTGTGTGAAAGGAGAATCAAACAATTTGTTCATGGATCATATTTAACAAAGATAAAAAACCAATTTAATAATACATCCAGAAACTTTAAAAAAGAATTGACAACATTATTTTATTCAACTTTTAGCGTTAAAAAATAAAGGTTTTTAAGTTGGATTTAAGAACTGTTTCGTCATAAAAAATTTTCTCGAAAAGCCATTTAACAAAATTTTTTTAAAAAAAAAATTTCCAAAATTTCAGATATTTTTAAAAACATTTTTATATAATATCAAAAATAAAATAATTTTTGAAAATTTGATTTCAAATTTGATAAATGAATTTTAGATACCATAATTATTTTTTAAAAAATATTTAAATATATAAAATGAAATAAAAAAATTTTTAAAAAAACGTTGAATCGAATATATTAAAATTTTTTTGTCTTAAATTTAATTATTATTTAAATATATATTAAAGAAGTTAAATTTTTCCAAAATTCTAAAAAAATTTTTAAAAAGTAGGTAGGTATATGATAATTAACATTTTCAAAGAAATTTATATATTTCCATATAAATTAATAGAATAAATAAAATTATCATTATTTGAAACATAGAAATACTCAATTGAACAAAAACATACAAGATAAATATATGTTTTACGATATGATTTTTTTATTCTCTTGATATGGAATAAAAAATTTCCTTTTTTTTATAAAATGTATTGTATTTAGAATTTTTATTTTTTTAGAAATTGTATATTTTTGGTCTTATTATGGATATTTAATAATTTCTGAATTTTATTCAATTCATATCCTTTTTCCATATTTAAATATATTTTCCCCAGCATATATATACCATTCAAAGTATATAAATTTATAATCATTGTTTGGATAGAGAATATTTATTAAAATATAATATATATATTTATATGTTTGTGTGTTTTGTGATTATATTTCATCCCAAAAATCCAAAGGAGGGTGTACTGTTGCGACCGATCTTGTCCATGATGGGTCATGTCAACACAAGATAGCCCAATGGCTATCCAGTGATTTTGGAATAAAAAAGTGCCTGGATGGTTTTTGTATCAAGATTCCTTTTTCCTTTGTTTAATATCGTCCGAAAATTATCTTCTTGGTAAGTTCATGTGCTCTTTCGATGTTTCTGTTATTGAATATAGAAAAAATTTGATGGAAACCATCGATATTTGTTGCGACTATCTTTATCGCAGTTCATTAACTTCTCTTAGTTCCGAATGGAGTCAATTTTTTGGGAATTGATTTTCGAAAAACGTCCTCCGTTGAATTCATTTTCAACAATACTATGTACCGACAGATCGACGGGGTCATATTATGATTACTCCTTTGGGTCCTGCATTGCTAAATATTTGTTGGCTTTCAGGAAGAAAAAAATACGAAAGGAATCCACTTTGTCCTCAACTGTACTATCGGTATGTGGACGACACCTTTCATTTATTTAAACAAGTTGAGGATGACCAGTTTTTTCTTTCTGTTTTTAAATGGCATCCATCCGGCACAAAGGTTCACTGTTCAAAAAGATAGATAATCATCAATTGAATATTTTTGGATGTATTAGTAAATTAAAACGTAACAGGTTTTTCTTACTTCCGTTTATAGAAAACCTACTTTTTGCAGGGTTATACACGCGTTGGGACTTTTTTGTCCCATTTAAGCGCAAAATCAACATTATCAAAACCCTCCTCCACAGAGCATTAAAGATTTGCTTTGAGCCTTTCCTGAACGACAAAATGTTTTTAATTTCAAGGATACCCTATGTAATTTGGGTTATCCTCATTGATACAGTTAATTCAGTTATCCGGAAAAAGTTGAAGAGTTCAGAAGTGCTGATCTCTACACTGTTCAAAAAATGCCTGTCCTTGTTTATCTTAGATTACCATGGAAATTTCAAAGTGTGAAAAAAATGGCCAAACAAATTTCATCAATGGTTCGTTCATTGCTTTTAAGAATTTTGAAGTTCGGATTATTTTTCAAACTCGGCCTATGACAGTGTGAACTGCAGGTAAAGACGTTCTCCTCCCACTATATTAATTCTATTGTTTAAAATACGTTTGTAGTTTGCAGTTAAAACTACATAGGAGAACGACTCAGCCCTTAGATTGATTAGAATAAACCAACTTCAGTTCAAAAATTAGGAACCACACCTTGCCTGTGATTGGACTCGTCCTGAAACCTACAGTTCCGCCATAGAATCGAACACCTTTTAAATAACAGAGATTGTGCCAAATTTAGTGTTTTTGGTTCAGAGACCGTTTTGACGTTTATTCTGACTGTTTCTCTCACCCCCTTTTTTTTAAAATACTGTAGTGATATTTTTTTTCAACATTTTTTAATTTTTGGAAGAACTTTTTGTGAAAAAAATCAATTGGACCTTTTCTGTATAAGTTATTGTTTTATTTTCATTCTTTTTATTTTTTTTTCTATTTTTTTTTTGTTTTTTTTAATTTGTATTTGGGCCTTAGCTCTTTTTTTTTTTTAGTCCGGTTAGAATTTTGTCAAACCGGACGATGTTCTTTTTTTTTATTTTTTTTCTATTTAAAAAGAAGACCAGTTTAAAAAAAAAAAAAAAAAAAAAAAAGTTTTTTTTTTTTATTTTTTTTTTTTTTTTAGGACTTCATCGCCTTTTTCTCCTTTTTATTTTTTTGACTAGTTAATCTTTTTTTTTAATTTTTTTCTTTTTACAAAAAAAAGATTTTTTTTTTAATTTTTTGTTTAGTTTGTTTTGGTAAAAAAAATGAGAGAAGTTTTTGGTTTTTTTTTTCGGCTGCCTTCGGGCGCCATTTTTTATTTTTTTTTTATTTTTTAGAAAGTTTTACCTGTTTTCAGTCTTTTTTTTTTTGTTTGTTTAAAATTTTTTTAATTTTGGTTTATCCAGGCTTTTTTTATTTGTGTTTTTTCCCAACTCCTCTCCTGTGTTTTTTAAAAAAAAAAAAAAAAACCCGCAGGTGGTTGTTTTTCACAACCTTTCAGTATGGCCGACGAATGCTGTCGGTCCAAAGTTAAAAAGACCTCTTTGGGAAGTTGGATAAGGCCAAACCCAAAGGAAAAATTGACAAAAGCGGGCTGGTAAAGCCCAAAGCTAACAACAGCCAAAAAAGCTAACAACAGCCCTAAGACTGACCAGAGTTCCTCCAGAAAAGGAGAAAGTCCGAATCAATAAGAAGACTTCAGTGGAGTCGCCCTCTTGTTGGAAGTCCCCCCGAATTGTATACTGAACATGGCGGATTTCCTGGACAAGGCGAAAGGTTATGCCCATCTGGTGAAGAAAGATGGGTTCGTCGATGATGTCCAGGAACTCGGTATGTTCTCAAAGAGAATGGTGACCGTTTTTGTGGTGGACAAGAAAACTAAAAAGATTTGTCGCTCCACAAAAAGACATTGTGATTAAATCACTTTTGTCCCTGGGGATAAAACCCCAAAGAGTTATAAAAGGTAGGGGATTTTTCATGTGGGACATTCTGCTGCCCACACCAGAAGATTGCCTGTCTATGGCAAAAAAAGAGCTGATCACAAAGGATCTGATTTTACGTACAGAATATGAAGGCCGCAGGCGGACCAGGGTGGCCGTTTTCGGGAGGTTCCTCCTCAAATTTCAGGAGAGCTTCTGGCTGCATTTTTTATGCAGTACGGCCAAATTTTAGGAGCTCTCTCCGACAATCTGAACGGGGGGATGGACTTTTGACATCATGCTGGATCAAGAGGCCTTCAAGTCCGTCCCCAACTGTTTGGTTTTAGGCGACCGGAAAATGCCGGTCATCGTGACTGGTAGGCGTCCGACTTGCTGGAGGTGTGGAGACTGGTCACCTTTCCTCCTCCTGCCCAGGGAAGAAGGCCCCTGGAGTTCCGGTCGCAGGCGACCAAAATCCCCCTTGGCCGATAAGGATAAATCCGCGGCACCTGTAATGGGTCTAGCTGCGAGGCGGACCGATGGGCAAAATCCTCGGTTGGGTCCAACCCACATTGCCCCCGAAACCGACGCCTGCCACTAGTGTGGTAAAGGAGAAGGATGAGGGGAATGGCACCTCGTGGTTAGGGGCAAGGAAGAGCCAAACAGCGGTTCCTCCGTCCCATCATGACCCCAGGGACATCATCACCTACAGCCCCATTCCCTCTACCAGCTCTGAGGGCGACGCCTCGGCGTCTTATGAAAAAACGGCGACCGAAGCCAAAAGCTAAACGAGCCGAGTTGGCAGAAGATTCTCGACATAAAAAAGCTGAAAGAGAAATTGGAAGCAAAGCGGGGAAAAAAAAAAAAATCGTCTGGGGCACCGGCCCCTCTATCCTCTGCCCTGTCCTCCCCTACTTCATCAAAATTTATAAAGCCTCATCCGCCCAAATCTCTGTCAAATTCGCCTGTAAAACATATATACTCATCTAAGCCTTCGCCAGTAAGGACTCCTTCTGGTGGACCCCATCAACCACGCCTAACATTTCTCCAATGTCTACACCCAGTCAAACACCCATTCATACACCTCAAAAAAGAGAGTCAGAAGTCCTGACTCTCAAAACATCTCTGACAAAAAAAAAAAAAAAAGTCAAACCACCTTATTTCCCAGGGGAAGACGTCTGCCGCGTTTCCCAGGACCAGGCGGAGAGGGTTTTTGGCCAGACGAGAAATCCAAAGGATTTAAAAATCCTTGGAATTTCCAAAACATCAACAATAATGTGGAGGTGGAAAGGCCGGAAAATTTCCCTCCGCCAAAGGGTCTTAACAGTAATTAGAACGGGCCTGGGACACGCGGGAGATTTGGGGCATGATAGAGGAGGCCCAGTCATCTCTAAAAATGGTGCCCCCTGCTGTCGTACCTACTGGATCCTGATTGGATGAAACAAACCAGAAATTTAAAGGAGGGTCCGGTTTTCGTTCACCCATCCCTTTATAGAGCGTTAAAACTAACCTACCCTTCGGACATCGGCGGCTTGTCCCAGGACGATACCGTCGAAAATGAGATGGCGTCGGGATCCATGGGACGAGCTGTGGTGTCCTCACCCCAGCCATGTTCTATCCTGAAGGGCAACCCTAATCGGCTTCACGATGGCTCTCTGGTTAGCAAGTTTGAATGCCCGGGGCCTGAGGTCCGAGTCTCGCAGGGCGAGGCTCTCTCGTGACCTTCAGCGCCTCGGGGTGAATATATGTTGTTTGCAAGAGACCCGGTTTTCTTCTCATGATCATGAGGACATACTGTCTAGGGGGTTCGCCCTTTATTCAGCATGTTTTGATGGTCGTTCGAGGGGTGTCTCTTGGCTAGTTAGCAGGTCTTTGAAGGCTGCATGTACCCTTGTCTTCGCGGATCCGGCGGGCAGGCTTTGCGTGCTGGATGTTACCATAAAGGATAAGGTTCTTCGTCTCATTGGGGTTTATGCGCCCAATATCCATTCCGAGCGGCCTGCTTTGTTTCGGCAGATCGCGCCGTTCTTGACGACGTCTCGTCGGGTAGTCTTAGCGGGGGGATTGGAATGCCGTCCTTGACCCCGATATAGATCGGATAGGGCAAAAAAGGTACTAACAACCCGGATGTGAAACCATTTCGGGACTTTATCGATGGGTTTGATCTCGTCGATAAGTTCCGGAATGAACACCCTCGGGAGGTAGTATGGACTTGGACTACTAGTGGCAGCTCGGCTCCTGCTCGCTTGCGAGCTATCTGGACCGAGTCTTAGTTAGGAGAGTCGATGTAGGGCTCTTAGGCTGTCCAAGTTTCCATTATATAGTTTATACGGACCATAGGCTTGTCCGGGTCCGTGTAAACTTAGATAAACCTAAGGTTAAGTTGGCTGGTTACTGGAAATTGAACTGTTCGCTTTTCGGTGATCAGGGTTTCCGGGACCAGCTGCTACTAACAATCCAGAGGAATTGACGGGAGCGGTTGTGGGGAAATGCCTGGTGGGGCAAATTAAAATCTAAGATTCGTTCGTTTGCTGCCGATTTTAGTCGTCGGCTCAATTTAGATAAATTAGCGGCGCAAACGGCTTTAGAAAAAAAAAGTTGATCGGGCCGTGAAATCCCGTGTTAGTGGGGACATAGTCTTAGCTAAAGGCAGAGTTGGCCTCCTTGCTTATCAAGAAGGACCAAGCTCTGGTAGTTAGGGCTAGGTTAAAAAGAATGTCTTCTGAGGCAACGAATATGGCCGCTGAACTGCGTGTAGAGGAAAATCGAAACGCGGCCAGGCGACATATAGCGTGCGTCACATTACCGGATAAGCGGACTGTGACTACAAACGCGGGCATATGTGAGGTCTTTCGAGATTATTTTTCAGGAGCTTTTCACCAGGGGCCCGGTCTGAGTTCTGCTCAGTTCGACGCCTATTTAGCTGACTTTCCCTGCCTCTCGGCAGCTGAAGTGGCTAGGTGCGAGGGCCGCATAACAGAGTCGGAAATCTGGGAAGCGCTGAAGCAGGTTGGCCTGGATAAGTCTCCGGGATTAGATGGTCTGCCCTACGAAGTTTACTTGAGGTTGTCGCACGTTTTTGTTCCTTTGCTGGAACTGATGTACAACCACTGGATGAGGCGGGGTCTTTACCTCAACGCTTCACCAGAGGTGTCATCAAGTTGCTGCGTAAGGACAAGGACGGAGGGGATGGGTTAGGGAACTTTCGCCCTTTAACGATGTTAAACACTGACTTAAAGATTTTGGCGAAGATCTTGGCCAACCGTTTGCAGCTTGTCCTGTCTAGTCTGATTGGCCCTGAACAGACTTGTGCTGTGAAGGGCAGGACTATTCAGGATAACCTTCATATGGTACGCCTGATCTTAGAACAAGTCGACAGTGAAG
>CAHIKZ030003807.1:0-60982 GCA_903632075.3 Acanthosepion pharaonis
CATTCACATTATACATATAATTCTCCGGTTATATAAATAACACTTGCATTGATTCCTGACCTGTTAATCTCTTTCTGATTTTCAAAATATTCTTATTGTAAAATTATTTGCAATGAATTATACATAACCTTATTCTATAAGTAACACTTGAATTACTTCCTGACCATTGTTAATCTTTCTTCCTACTTTTCCATGCATTTCCTTAGTAATATCATTAGAAATTACTTTTACATTATACAACTGTCTTATTATATCTGTTAGACTTGCATTAATTCCTGACCACTGATAATACCTTTCTTTCTCATTTGAAATGCATCCCTATCATAAAATCAGAAGCAGTGTAATAGCCGAGTAAGCTTATTCTGTCAGTAAAAGAATGTATTACTTCCTGACCATTAACAATCCCTTCTGGATTTTGAATATACTAATGTCAAACTGAACTCTAAATTACTGTTAGGGAAATTACAAAATTTGGTTTTTAATTATAATTTTTTTCCTCTACCACTAAAAAAAGTTGGCTATAAAATATTACTGTGACTACTAGATTTTTTTCCTTCATTCAAGAATTTGTTATGTCACTGCATATGTAGTTAATGGGGGTTAATAATATCACATCGGGTAAGTTACTAAATAATGGGTGACCTATGAAAGAAAGATTTATTCCCAGTTTACGTTTCCTCACATGGGCATTATTATATTCAGGATATAATAACTTATTTCACAGATGAAACAGAATAACTGAAAGAAAAATAATGACAAGCATTCATAAATGATGGTTATTGCAATATTTGATTAAAGTTTTTTAAGTTCAAATATTTAATGATACAATAGAGGAATCTTTTATGGTCATAAAACTCACAATTTATCCATTGAATGTATTATGATACATCAGAAAATACAAATAGGAAAACTATGAAAGTTTCATGGATATTAAAATAAATCTTTCTACATTAAGACTGAAATTTTTTGTCTTTTTTAGACCAAGAAGAAAACAATGTAAATTCCCCAGTGACTAAAACGCATCACTGAAAACCAGCTATTAGTAACAATAGTGTGTAGAGCAGGGGTTGGCAACTTTTGCTATGTGTCAACTTAGGGTTTTAAAATCACTGTATGCCAACAGCATATGTATTTTTATACAAGTCAAAGTCAACCTTTTGCTATGTGCCGACTTAGGGTTTTAAAATCATTGTGCAAACAGCATATGTATTTTTTATACGTCAAGGTCAATATACCTGTTCTACAATATATTTTATATAGTAATATATAATATATATGCTTTAATATTTATTAAAATTCAAAAAGCTAAATATCTTCTTTGC
This sequence comes from Acanthosepion pharaonis, assembly GCA_903632075.3. Lineage (NCBI taxonomy): Eukaryota > Metazoa > Mollusca > Cephalopoda > Sepiida > Sepiidae > Acanthosepion > Acanthosepion pharaonis. Next base: position 1,323 of record CAHIKZ030003807.1, read on the forward strand.
GTTGTAGTTATTAGTTCAGAGTTTGTGATTTCATTTGTGGCTGTGTGCCATTAAAAATTGCTTAGCGTGACATGTGTGGCACACATGCTGTAGGTTGCCAACATGGCGGTATAGAGGACAAAAATTACAAAAAATTTAAAAAATTTAAATTTAAAAAAAAAAAAAAAAAAAAAAAAAAAGGAAAAAAAAAAAAGAAAAAAAAAAAAAAGAAAAAGAAAGAAAAAAGAAAAAAAAAAAAAAAAAAAAGAAAGAAAAAAGAAAATTCAAAAAGAAAAAAAAGAAAAAGAAAAGAAAAAAAAGAAGAAAGAAAAAACATGAAACAGTTAGACTTCACCTGCACCGCCTAGGTAAAACTATTCTCCAAACTGAGCAAGTGGGTTCTGCTAAAAATGTTGGAGGTCCACTGGGACAACAATGGCAGCCTGTGTATCTGAGGGCTTTCATAAGCCACCATACCACATCCTTGTGATGAAAAGTGGGTTCAACCATGAAACTCCAAAGCATTCCAGACATTGGTTGTCTCCTCAGGATGCTGTCCCTCACACATCAAGACCGCCTAGATATCCCATGCAAGATTATGCTTTGTGTCTGGTGGACAGGTTGTCAAGTGGTTCATTAATGAACTGCTACCTTCTTTGGAGATCTATACTGGTTAGAAAATTGAAAAATCCTTAATAAAGGCTATTCCTTCCAGAAGAACCAACAGCCCTCCTGGTGAAAGGAAATAAAAGACGGGCTTTTCCTCCATGACAAGAATGTAAAAAGGCTGCATGTCTTCAAGTGGTCAAGGGATACCATACAATTTATTCAACTAATTGATTCAGGGGAGACTTTGTGCCATTAAAATATTTAAATACCTTTGAAACCATCCGATTACCACCTCTTCCACTCCCTAGGATAATCATCTTCATGGATAAGTTTAAAATAAAAACACCTCAGTCGACTTCTTTGCGTCCTCTCGTCAAATACTAATAACAATAAAAATTATGAGGAAACTAATAATGTCTATATATATATATATATATATATAAGAATATATATAGAACTAGAGTAGTAGAGCCCGGCGTTGCCTGGGGATGTAACAGTAAGAGATAGATCAAGTATCGACCATCATAAAGACTGAAAAATAAAATTGACAAAGATTATTGTTTAAGGTTGACAAGACAATAAGAAATACTACCTGCCGAAAAAAAAAAAAGTGGATGTTTGTTTTATCGGCTGAAAAATGTAAGAAATCTGATCCCATATATAAAAGAACACACACACACACACACATAAACAACCTGGGTTTTTAACCTAAGTCACTCCACGGAATCGCTAAAACATAGAGCATAGTCTGATGAAAAAGACGCCAAAGTTTATGAAAACAAAATTTTATCGTCAAAATGCTTATTTTTTTATGAAGAGGATAGACTAAATTTTTTTTAATTATTTTTTAAAAAATTTTTCCATCTTTTTAGAATATTCTAAATTTTGATTTAAAAACCTTGTTTCTCTTTGTCGCAACAAGGGGTAGTAAATAACATAGATAATTTTAGCGCGTTTTTTGTATTTACACACATTAATTTGGAAAATCTTGCAAAAATAAAAATAATTGTCAGATGTTAATGAAACTTTCAGAAACTATTCACAGATGATCGAAATTATTATAAATATTTTTTTTTTTATTAAAGTCATGGCAGAAATATTTTTTTTTTATATTTATTAACACCCCCATAACTAATTTTATGAAAAACTCTAGAAATTTGAGACCATCGGTTTTAGTGATTACAATAGTTAAAAGCACAAGGCTTTGAAGAATGCAAATCATGTATTTTTTTTTTTTTTTTTTTTTGGCCAACGTACCTGAAAATCAGCTGTGAATTGTAACATACAAAACTCAATAAAACAAATATATTATTTAGTTTCAAATGCTTTTATTTGTTTTAATTTGTTTTTATGAATATGGACAATATTTTCTGAAAGCAAAAAATTTTTCAATGAAAATTGAATTTTTAATACAATTATTTCTTATTTCTTTAATTTTAAAAAGATTTTTAAAAAAATTTTAAATTGAATTTTTAAAAATATTTTAACATTAGTTAAAAGCAACATCAACCTTTCAAAATGTCCGTGTGAGATTGTCATTGTCTAGCGCTTTGAAAAATTGTATAATTTGGACCAATCAGATTAGCCATGGTAATTAAGAAATGTAATTTTTGTGTTTATAGTCGGACAGTAATTATCAAGTACGGAAGACCAACCAGAATACAATTTAGCTGCATTATTTGAGTTCAGCATTGTTCTCCGCTGTTAAGCCCTTTACTTTTTGCGAAACACGTATGGAGAAGTTAATTTGAGTTTTCAATTTCAACTGAGAAGGGTACCTACAAGTAACAGTATCATCTTATGAAATTTAACTACTGCTAAACTTTAATTTATATGATCTTATTTTTATATTAATCTCAGTTATGACATTTTTTCCATAAATGAAATATCAAAATTAATAATAAAATGAATGGAAATACAAATAACACAGTAAAATGTAATAAATGTACATAAAATTATAGTATTTTATGTACACTTCTGATAAAATTTCATAAGAAAGGTACCTAAATTAATTAGATACCTTTTTCTTATGAAATTTAATCTCACTATTAACAGTCTTATTTTTTAATTTCTTTATATTTTCCATAAAGCATCGTAAACGTAAAAATGAAAGCTAAGTACAAAAAAAAAAAAATAAAAAAATAAAAAATTAGAGCACTGAAAGTTTTCCTTAAAAGTAACAAGGTAAATAATTTGTTCACTTAAATAATTTCACTTCCTTCCATCCGTAGAAAGAATTCTCCTCCCGTAAGTTATCTAAACGTCATGAATGTGTTTTAGGTCAATCGTAAAATCATTGAAATATTTTATGACCTGCTTTGTTTTATTTTCAAATTACATTTTTATCTGATGGAATGAAGCTCATCTTAAGCTTGGTTCAAAATATTTTAAATAAACAGTATAATTTCTGTTTTTTATTAAAATCAGTTTTGAAAAAATGATAATTGATTTTTAAAAGAATATCAAAATTAAGATTTTAATTTTTTTTATCAAATCCAAAAAATTGATTGAAAATGATTCTCTGTCATTTTTTTGACAAAAAAAAAAAACAATATTTTTAACGAAAATTTCAGATATGCTAGGAACGATTAAAAATGTGATATTGCCAATCACCCCAAAATACTTTGATTTTTCCTCTTTAATAATAATATGGAAACATTAGACGATAAAATTTTTTTTCGTCAAGTTCACCTGAACTTTTTTCATCATGCTATGCTCTTTTGTTTACATTTTCATGACCAGAGTTGATTCCCCTTTCATTCTCAAACTGTAATGTGTATTTTACAGGTGTTTTCAAATTGATTTTTTTCAAAATCCATCAAAATATTTACAAATTTACCATTTTCTGTGCATTGAATTAGAATTGCCAAAAGGTAATTTTATGTAGTCCTGTACATCTTGAGATTGAAATGAAATACAAAAATGATCTGTAAGGAAATTGACCAATCCAAACAGACATAAATTTGTGACAGACATGGCTTCACACTGTTTTTACAAATATTTTCATGGCTTTGCACTGGTGTTTTAATAATTTTACCATGATAAATGAATTTAAACGTGCTACTAGATTTTATTATCCCACTGTTTTACTGTTGAAATAGCTAAATTAAACCACCATTTCAAACTCTAATTTTAAATTTTTTTTCAAACTTATGAAAAAGTTTGTGGAACACTTTACCAATTTCTAATTTATGGTAACTTCACAAATTTAAATGCAACATCAATTGCCAACTTATGTTTTCTTGAACCCTGTCGTTTTTTTGTATTTTTCTTCAGTCCTCCCCATTTTCAGTCTTCTCATTCCTCCTTGTTATGTTACAATGCTTTAATTCTAGTGGCATTATTCATTCAACTTTTTCTTGTAAAATCATTAAAATATTCGCTATATCATTGGGCCTATTTTAAACCTTTAACTGTCCACACCTGGTTCCAAAATTTTGATGAAATTCAGTAAGAATAATTAAATCTTAAATGGATATGGGACAGAAAAAAAACATAAATTTCCATTACCCATACATTAACTTATGAAGTAAACATTAATTGACCCAAACATTCTTTGATCTTCTTTTTACTAGAAAAATTATATTTAATTTTGAATAAACTTTGTTGCTACAGTCATTATAAAAGCAACCTCATTTTTTCTCTGAAAATCTAATTCGTTAATATTTACAATCTCATCTCAAAAATGGCTTAGAATGGCAATTTAAAAAGAAAATTTGGAGCCATAATGAGCATCTTCTTCAAGGGACAAGGTAAAAAATAATAATTTACTAGCATAAAGTAGTCACTACCTGCTATTTTTTAATGAAAACTATTTATCAGTTCTTGGTTCATTTTTTTTTTTCTAAATTTGAGTGTAAGTAAGTTTGTTTAGTTTTTTTTTTTTCAAAATTACATTTAAATAAACCCACAATAAATATTTTGTACTATCTCTTGTTATCAAAGATAGGCCTACATTAATCTAAGCAGAATTAGTTTTTAGGGGAAAAAATTATATGCATGAAAAAAAACACAATGGGTATACCATTAACATGTCTAAAAACAAACTTTCCTCTTTGGTACATTAACTTTATGAATTTAAGTGCAGTACAAGATTAATCAAATAAAGTATAATAATGAAATTTCATAATAATTTGCAAATTAGATTCTATGCTAATAGTTATTTGCCTCAGGACTTCTCATTTGTGCAAATCCTTCAACTTTCTGCTTTCCTGTCACTTTATGATCTTGAAAAACTTAAAGGCAATGGAGTTATCATCTTCTGCCTCAAAAAAACATCTTTTATTATTGTCTGTTTCTTTTGAAACAGTAACCCCTTGAATCAAAGTTGCCTGAACTGCCTTGTTTGATTGAAATGACTTTTTGAAAAAAATTAATGCTCATCAATCAAATTTTGGGAACAGAAGTAAAAGTTTCCTCTCCATCATCTCAGTGGTCACATTCTAGTGAAGAAACAAGTCTTAATGAAAGACAAATTGTTTATCTTCAGTTATAAATTGAGAACAGCCATATTTTGCTCTTCTCTTAGAAGGTGTCATGTGTACAAACTTTGAAAAAAAAATACCAAAAAAGAATCATCACAATTTAACATGTTAGAAAAATAATGCTGTTTATGTGAGCAACTTTGTAAAATGTTTAATTGCGGATTTTCAATTTTTATTTTTTCAGTTTCATTTTTCTGCAATTTTTCTGAAATCAAGAAATTTAAACCCTAACAAAAGTATATAAAAAAAGTATTAAGAAAAAGGAGGAAAGTAGAAACAAAGAAATTTGAACTGCTTTGTAATATAAATCGTCATATATGGAAGTGAATACTCAAAAAATTTGCTCACAGATCAAGACACGAGTTCACAAAACAGAAAATGTGATTGTACATGTAGAATATTGATTAACTTGCAGGTAGACTGGTGTAGTCATATTCCATATTGGAAAAACAGCATATATTTAATGGAGAGATATATATATGAAGGAAACTAGCAAGGATAGGCAAATGTTTGGGCAGGTCCAGTTTAGTAAATTGGACTAACCCACCTGCAATATTAGGTACTTCCTAAAATTGAAATATTTTTGCCCATGGCCAAAATTAAGTAGACACAAATATTAAATGTTAGATGATTTCTTTTGACTCTTACACTACAGAAGGATGTTAAGAATACCATGAATTTAATCTGTAACAAAAAGTATTTACTAAAAAACAGAAAAAAAAAGTAAACTTAGATTCAAAGAAAGTTGAAATGAAAAAAAGAACATTAAAGGAAATAAGAATAAATGATCCACAGGAATGAGTGAAAAAAAAAAAACTGTAACCTAGTTAACAATTTTGAAAAAATAGATGTCTGAAAATTTTCTAGGACAGATAAGAAATAAACAAATTTTTTTTGCTAAGACATACATAGTTATGAGAAGTTGTGAAAGTCAACCTGTTGATCTATTCTACATCCTGAATGACAAGGCACATAGTAGCAGGAGATTCAGTGTATTACAAATGGTCAAATTTCAGGGTTCAGTTCCTGTAAATATATAAAGTGATTAGGCATAGACTGAGGTTAAACAGTCTTTTTAAATGATGAATAAATTTAATAAAATATTTGTAGTTTTTTTTATATTGTATAGTAAAATGATCAGGAAAATATAAAGTGGTAAAGAAATTACAATATTTTGAGATATCTAGCATATAATGATTTTTTTTCTTTTTTTTTTTAGGCAGAAATCAGTGGTACGAGCTTGTCTATTTAGCCATAATTTACCATAAAAAAAGTTTTCAGTTTGCAGCACAATGTCTTGGCCATGTGATTTGGTTACTCTGATTCAGATGTATTTTGAAATAAAATCAAAGCAAATTTTTTACTAGTACGGATATGGATCAAGTTATTCTCATGGGATTAACCTGCTAATGAAACTCAGCAGGCAGTCGGTAAGAATATGTCATGAGAAAACTTTTTTCTTCTTAATTTCAAATTTAATTGTGGAACGACAATTTACAGATTTAAAAAAAAATTTTCTATAGAAAGCTATAACCAATTCTGTAATGAAAACATGACATTTTAAAGAATGAAAACGTTTTAATATATTTTTGATTAATTTAAAAAACTGAGCATATTGGCTGTTAAGAATAATTAAAATTTTGAGTATACATAAAATGTAATGACAATTCCTAAATCTTAAAAAAAAAAATACAATATAAATCAATGACCAACTCTGTAATGAAGCACATGACATTTAAAAAACTAGGCATATGGCACATAAAAGATCACAATTAAAATTTTAAATATACATAAAAAATGTAAAACAATTCCTTGATCTAGGCAAAAAAAAAAAAAAAAATAGATTTTTATGACCAACTCTGTAATAAGATCATGACATTTAAAAAAAAATGAAAATGTTTTAATATATTTTTGATTAATTTAGAAAAATTGAAAATATGGCACATAAAGAGATAATTAAAATTTTTGGTTTTATCAACATAAAATTTTGAATGACAATTCCTAATGTGGCACCTTGCATTATTAGAAATATTCATAGAAATATGATTTTTAATTTTTTTTACTCGGTTTATTAAACAGGTTGTTAATTTTTTTTAAAAAACGGAAAATAATTGAGTTGAAAATAATTCACTAAGATTGTACTTAGACGATCCTAAAAAGAAAAGAAAGAAAAAAAAAGAAGAAAAAAGCGGTCATTAAAAAAAAAAAAAGAAAGAGAGTTGGATGATGCATGACCCAGTCATTAGTGAAGATAAGGTGTCAGAAAGATATCTTGGCCAAGCATGTTGGCCGAATTTTTAAAGACAATGGAAGAATTGAATTAGAAATGAAAAAAAAGAAAGAGGGGAAAAAGAACCAGGCTTGAAAACAGTGTTTTGCAATTGAAAAAAATATCGGTCAAAGCATCTAGCCTACTTTTTTGCGTGGAAAGACTCATTATCAATTTGGAGAAAGGGAAATTTTTAGAACAATGAAACGAAATTTTAATCAGAGAAAAAAAGTGTCTTTTGGGTTGAGGGGGTGACCGGTGGAACTATATACAGATTCTGACCTGTTAAAATTGGAACCCCCATGATAACAAAGAAAGACATTTTCAATTCAGATAATTAAGATTTTCTGACTATCGGGTCTGACAAAAAAACAAAGAGGTGAAAAAAACGATTGTCTCAGTTCACAGATAGCGCCAATATTCTTCCCTGAAGTCACATCTAATTAGCGGCGGGCTGTTTTGACAGAGCCCAGGTGAGAAAAAGCCAAGATTGTCATTTTTTCGTACGTGCGAAAAAAGGCAAAATTAGATTTTTTTTTTTAAAACAAGAACGATGTAAAGAACGCCCAACCACAATCCATTACGCGGTCACGTGATATGCGGAAAGAAGAGAAAGGATGCTCGATCAAGAACCATTGGTCGAAAACGGTCACGTGATCTGCGGAAAAGAAGAGAAAGAAATGTTCGATCAGGAACCATTGGTCGAAAACGGTCACCTGACATACGAGAGACCGGGAGAGATGGGTGTGCACCTCCCCCCAAAAGGCACTGTGAGGAAGTAGGGGTGAAAACAATAGCGATAATGGGAAATCAGAAATAATGCGACTTTTGGAATTATCGAGAACCCCTGACGCCGACAGACCCACCCAGGTTTGTTGCGGCGTCAATAAAAGCAGGACCCCAGTCGACAGAAATCAGTTGGAGTTGGAGTTGCAGCTGGACCGCGGGCAGGGAAGAGCCTGAACGACATCAGGCCCGATTCACTCGCCCTTTGCGGGCAAAAAGAATCCTCAGACAAGAAATCCTTCCAGCCCAAGTCGAAGACAGAAGAGTTCAGCCCAAGACGGCAGCGAGAAGAGATCACCTCGGACGACAGAAGTTGCGGCAAGAAATCCTTCCAGCCCAAGTCGAAGACAAGAGAACTTCCAGCCTAAGTCGACGAAGAAGAAGATTACTCGAAAGCCGCGGAGAAGTTGCAGCCAAGTCGAAGACAAGAACCCAGACCAAGTCGAAGACAAGAAGAACTTGAAGCCAAGTCGACGAAGAAGAAGAAATACAACTCAAGTCGAAGAGAAGAATCAACTGCGAATGATCGATAGAAATTAGCCCCAGTGTCGAACTAAACCACACTCCGACATACATAATTCTAAAGAGTAGGCAATTCGAAATCTTTGGGTTGTATGATAGAAGCTTGGTGCCATAGTCCACAGAGCGGGTCGGGAAATAAGAACAATTTTTTTTTTATGTAACGGACATTAAGATATAAAAGGTTGTTACCATTTTTTTTTATCAGTAATTTTTTTGTCTCGTGAGTTTTTTTTTTCTTTTATTTGTGTTTTGCCACCCCCGTCGGACTCAACTTGTATCGGCCCCAATCCCTGCTGGTCCCGTCTGTCTAAGATCTAAACACAGCGTGGGTAGACAGACCGGAGATCAGTACAGTTGCTTTAGTAACCAGGTATTGGAAGCGAGTTGGGAAAGGCGAGGCTGGTGATCATCCAACCAAGGGGTTGGAGCGGCACGCTTGGAACCAGGAGGAGCGACCAGGAGGAGCGACGTCACCGTTGGCGCCGTAACCAAAGGATCCGACCCTGGGCCGTAACCGTCACAAGTGATGCCGTGACCAACGGGCCAAGGTGTGACAACCGTCACATATGGTGCCGTGGTGACCGAGGGATTTCAACCCTGAGAAGACCACGATCGACCGCCGTTGCTGAAAATTCAAACAGAACTCAGAACGACCCGGGACCAAAGGAAAAAAAGAACAGAATCGTCTGCAAGGTAGGACACCTTATTTTATTTCCCAACCTCGATTGTTGCTGCATAGATTGTCTTTCTCTGTAGACATGTCAGATTATGATTCGGATAGAGCAGTGGGGGTGCAGAAGAAGTAAGGGCGGGGGTTGTCAGTGGATCTAAGGAAGCTGTTAGGTGGACCGAGGGTCCCAGTATTTGATGGCAGCGGGAAGGAGTTTAAAACTGGCTGGCAATCCTTGAGAAGAGCCGAACCATCTACGAGCTTTCGGACCAAGAAACCCTGTATTTGGCATACGATGCCACAAAGGGAAAAGCGTCTGAGTTCGTGAGGGGGCTCTTGGAAAATCAACCCCTGCTTGGCTTGGGAAGAAATAAAAGACTACTGACCAAAGAGTTCGCCGACGAAGGTACGGCCGGCCATGAGGGCCCTTTTAAATCTAACACAGCTGGGATGAAACCCCGGGAGAATTGGGGGCCCTTTTAAAACTGTCGTCGTTGGCATTCCCCGAAGTGGTCAGGGATAATGCGGTTATGCAGGCCCAACTGGCGGACCTGTATGTAGAGGCGCTGAGCGACGAGCGTGTTCGTCACGACGTACTGAAAGAAGGACCGCTCAGACTGTCGGCAGCGATAGAGCTGGCCAGGGAGAGCCAGGGGGTGTGGGATAAAGTGAAGAGGTGTGGGAAGAAGCAGATACCAAGTCAGGAGGCTGGAAAGAGGGGGGTAGGCGGAAGAACCCCGTGTGGAATCAGAGGGTTAAGGAAGAGGTGGATCGGGCAGAATTATGGGAGGAGGACCCCAATAGAAGGGCATGGTCGACCGGGCATGGCTTTTATAAGCCCACGCCGGGTCGATACGGGCTGGTCTGCTGGACCTGTGGGTACGAGGACCACAGGGCGGCGGAATGTCCGACGAAGGGGGGTTGCCCCCAGACTTCAATCAGGACAGATGCACCAGGTGTGGTAAGAAAGGACACCTGGCCAAGTGGTGCGGGCTGAGGAAGGGTGCCCCACCGATATTAACAAAGAAGGCTGAGCCCAAGAGACCGGCCCAGGGAAAAGCCATCGGGCCACCCCAGAATTAAGAGGGAGGGTGGCCCAGTTAAAAAGGAGAGAAATAAAACTTGGACCAGTGGGTGGGCGAACCGCTTGAATAGAGGACAGGTTCCCCGAGGATAGACACAAAGGCCAACCCAGTTAAAAAGGGAAAGAGCAAAATGTTGGACATGTGGTCGGGCGGGCCACTTTGCGGCAAGCTGTCCAACAAGAAGGTGCTGGTTTTGCAGGAGGCCAGGACACCTGAAAAGAAACTGTATTTTAGAAACGGCCATGGGAGACCGGGAGAGGTCCGGCCGGGGTCGCCCAGGTGCAGGGGGCGCAGAACTCCACCTCATAAAAAAAAATGAAGGTGATTTATTACTACCGGCGCCTATGGCTGGGTTAACCCAAAGGTGGGGACCCAGGAAGAAGAAAGCTCAAGTGTTCTCTTCGCTAACGCAAGAGAAAGAACTATCCTGTAGAGCAGAGATAGGTGGTAGAGAGATGAGGGCTTTGGTGGACACAGGAGCATCTGTGTCATTGATGAGAGAGGAAACATACAGGCGGGTGAAACGGAAGAGAAGGTTACGGGAAGCGGACATAGAGATCACGCAAGCAGATGGGGCCCCCCTGGAGATAAAAGGGATGGTGAGGCTCCCGGTGAGGATTGGGAGGGTGAAAAGCACCCAAAATTTTTACGTAACCCCCAACCTGTGTACAGAGGCAATCTTGGGAGAAGATTGGCTCCGGAGCCAGAAGGCCCAGATCGAGTTTAATCCTACTGTGTTGGTGGTGAACGGCGAGAGAACGCCATTGGGATGCCCACCAGAGGAAGAGATAACCATAGTGGTGGAGGAAGATGTAAAAGTTACCTCCTAGGACCGCAGTGTCGGGAAAGGGTAGGCTAATGTCAGAAAAAAAAGGTACGGAGAGGACCTCTGCAGTTGGTCCCTGTAGAAGGAAAGGGCCTAGAAGATAACGAGGTAACCCTGTGCGAAACGGTAGTGGAGGCAGCCAAGTTGGTGCCCATTATGATGGTGAACCAGGCCCAAAAGACTATAAAGGTTAGGAAAGGGGAGAAGATAGGGAAGAGCACTTCCCCTACGAACTCTGAATCGGGTGAGATTCGAGGAGGAACGAAGGAAGCTAGTAGAGCAAACAAAGGAATCTTAGATGAGGATATATTAGCACCGGATCAATTTAGAACCAGAGTGGGGTCTGTTAAGGAACAATCGAGATGTGGTAGCCCAGTCAGATAAGGAACTAGGTCAGACCCACACAGTCGAAATGAAAATCGACACCGGAGACCACCCCTGTGAAATTAAAACCCTACCGAACACCTATACATAAAAGACCCCTTGTAGAAGAGGCAGTAGAGGAAATGTTGGAAGCTGGGATGATCGAAAGATCGATCTCTCCTTGGAGCTTCCCAATAGTAATAGTAGGTAAGAAAGATGGCGGCCACCGTTTCTGTGTAGATTTTAGAAAGCTGAATTCTATTTCGAAGCCGTTGGCGGTGCCATTGCCATTGATAGACGACATTTTGGCATTATTAGGGAAGGCAAAGTACTTCTCTACGTTGGACTTGAGGTCCGGGTATTGGCAAGTAGCCCTGGATGAGGCTGACAAGGAGAAGGCCGCATTCGCGTGTCACCTGGGACTGTTTCAGTTCAGAGTGATGCCATTCGGTTTAGCTAATGCCCCGGGAGTCTTCCAACAGCTAATGTCAATAGTGTTAGGAGGATACGAGAGCTTTGCCATGGCGTATTTGGACGATATCTTGATATTTTCGGAGACAGTGGAACAACACTTTTTCCATTTAAGACAGGTGTTGGGAAGGTTGAGGAAACACGGATTAAAATTAAAATTGTCAAAGTGTCAGTTTCTGAGGGAAGAAACTAGGTATTTAGGCTTCGTCATAAACGGAGACGGTATTAAACCCGACATGTATAAGGTAAAGGTCATAAGGGAAATGCCAGAGCCTAAGACAGTGAGGCAGGTAAGAGGTTTTATAGGAGCTATAGGCTACTACCGACGCTTCGTCCCGGCATTTTCAAGAATTGCCATACCGCTGGTGGCCCTGACGAAGAAATACGCTAGGTTCAAGTGCACAGAGGACTGTCAATGAGCATTTGATTCGCTAAAGGAACAGTTGACGACCGTTCCACTGCTGACGTACCCAAACCTCAGCAATCCCATGATATTATACACGGATGCCAGTGAGCAGTGTGTAGGGGCAGTACTTACCCAGCCGTGTCCTGATAAGGAAGGACCAGTGCCAGGCATACCAGAGGAAGTACCGATATACTTCCTCTCCCATAAGCTCTCAGAGACACAACAGAGGTGGCCAGTAATAGAGAGGGAAGCATATGCTATCATGTATGCTCTCCAAAAACTGGACTACTATTTAAATGGTGCGGTCTTCACTATAAAGACAGACCACAAGCCTCTGCAGTACCTATTGCAGGCAGAGTGGACAAATAATAAGAAAATTCAACAGTGGGCACTTAAGTTAAGTGGCTACCACTGTAAGATAGAGTATTTGGCAGGAAAGGAAAACACGTGCGCAGATTTGCTCTCAAGAATACCGAAACAACTGGAAGAAAGATCTGTAAAGGGTAGAACAGGGAGTAGATGATAAAGCCTATAGAATAGGAGTAATTAACTCTAATAAGCTAAAAAGATCGCCCTATGTTAGAATCGGACGAAGAAGGGGACGCCCAGATAATAACCGATCCCTACTGGACAGAAGGAATTGAAAAGGAGCAAGCAGACAGTGAAATAGCTGCTCTGAGAGAGAAGGTGAAGGCAGGAGAGACCACCAAGTATGCCATAATAGAGGAAAGGCTGTATTATCTCTCAGGAAGGGATGAAGAAGTCAAACCCAAGTTGTATGTGCCCAAAAGTTTAAGACCAGAGATATTGGAACAGTGCCACGAGAGGTTGGGTCACATGGGAATTGATAGGACATGTGATCTCATAGGAAGGAAGAAAGTACTATTGGCCCAAACTGTACGGAGAAGTCACTAACTATGTTCGGAGTTGTGTAGTGTGCCAGTCGCAGAGCAGAAGGCAGGAAATGGCACCCTTGGAGGAAACAGACGTACCAAACTTCCCTTCGAGAAGGTGAGTATGGATGTATCAGGACCATATGGGGAAACTGCACAAGGAAACAAAATATAGTGAGTTTTGTCGATTGGCTAACAAATTGGCCTGAAGCATTTGCAGTACCAGACAAGAAGGCCAGAACTGTGGCCGGGTTGATAATAAGTGAAATCTTCCCTAGGTATGGTGCCCTGTGCAGTTGGTAACAGATAATGGCACGGAGAATGTAAACAGCATCATGAGAGAAGTTTTGACAGGTTTGAATGTAGAGCACATAAAAACATCCCCATATCACCCCCCAGGGAAATGCTAAAGTGGAAAGGTTTCATAGAACCTTGGGAGATGTATTGGCCAAGTTGGTCAGAGAAAACACTGGAAATTGGGACTTGTATTTGACGCAGGCTCTGGCGGCCGTGAGGTTTACGATAAACGAAACCTCCAGATTTTCTCCTTATTTTTTGTTGTTTGGCAGAGACGTGGTCCTGCCTGTAGATAACCTACTGAAGCCCCGAAGAAGGTATATGGGAGAAGATCATCATCAACTATTGCTGGAACAGCAACATAAGATATTCGTACAGGCCAGAAGAAGAATAAAGAGGGCCCAGAAGAAAAGAAATGAGAGGGTGAATGCTGAAAGAAAGGTGGTAGAATTGAAGGTTGGAGACCCTGTCTACTATAAAATCCACCAGAGAGAAGGAAAACTGGACCAGAGATGGGAACCGTACTACCGGATAGTGGAGCAGACGGGCCCAGTATCATATGTAATATGGGATCAAGTGGCAGGACGAGCGAGGAGGTTCATGCCAATGATCTGAAGAAGGCTGAAATAGCTAACCTGGAAATGAGCGAGCCGAGGCCTAAGAAGACAAGGAAAAGGAAGGTAACTCTGGTTGAACCGGAAGGAATGGAGACGGAGGAAGACTCCGAAGAAGATGAGGAGATAGGTCGACTTGACCAGATAAACGAAGCAGTCCGAGTGACAGAGTTGGAACCCTCAGCGGGGATTAGCGATGTTCAGTCGTCGACTGAATCAGTGCAGAGAAGACCCGTGAGATCGCCATCACACCCCCATGTCCGAAGAAAAGGAAGAAAAAAGACGAAGAGGTCCAATCAAGCAGTCGAAGGCTCTAAAAAGAGGCACCCTGAACAGGACGAAGGACCCAGCGAGTGGGAGGAGGAGGATCGAATACCCCTTTCCCAGCTTAAGGAAAGGATAAGGAACAGGAGAAGTTTAGACATAGAGTCGAGAGGTATTGAAGACATTCAAGGCGAAGACTCTAAACAGAAAGAAGAATCAGGGGATGAAGAAGAGGACAAAAACCTCCTGGACGGGAGTTAAACACAGAAAGAAGGTTAGAGGTTGAACAGGAATCACCTCAGAAGATGAGATCAGGGAGGAGAAGAACCCCAAATCTCAGTAGAACAAAAGGGCTGTGCAGAATAGAAGCATTTAGTGTCGACAGATAACGACACTGGCTCATCCAAAATCCTATTGGCTGACTATGGTAGATGTGAGTGGAGGGGATGGAGTCGCGGGCTGCACCTCACAAGGGACGGAAGAAGATCATTGGCATTGTTGATTGATCACCAGTGGTGTCATGAAGTACGACCTTTAGAGTGGGCGCCACGCACACCTGACCAGACCATTCTGTCTGCTAGAGGTTAGTTAGAGGAGGGAAGAGCCGAACTAAGAGAAAAGTTATGAAATGATTGAGTGATGAGTCGAGCGAGACTAAGTGATTGTGAAGAATAACAAGAGAATTTGTTACCTTTCAGGAATGATCAAGATGAAAGGGTTGGTGATGACGATGATGGTGATAGCCACGCTGGTGGTGACGATGGCGGAAGCCGGGAAACGCAGCCGAAACACCATTTTAAAAAACGAGGCAAGTAATAATAACCAGGTCTAAGTGGTTGGTCACATTCGTGATAGATTTGAACCCGTATGAGTCGCTATTAGATAAGTTAGGAAACGAGCTGACGCAGTTGGATGCAGCCCGATTGAAAGTAGGACAAGATTATCCCAAGCACAAAGGGTATCTTAGTTTATTGCACTCCCTAGAATCAGAAGCCACTATGATAGAGGCTCAATGGAAAGACATGCAAAACTACCTGCAGGGAATAGAGTTACTGCAGACGCGGGAACGGAGATCCGTACTTCCGATTGTGGGAAAGGCATTGAGTGTCTTGTTTGGAACAGTAACTGAAGATGACGTTAAATTCATAAGAAGGAAACTGGGACAAGTGGAAGTAAACCAGAGGACGCTTGCCCAGGTGGCAAGAGAGAGTGTGACGATATTAAATGTGACAAGGTTAGAAGTATCCAAAAATAGAGCCAGAATCAATTGGTTAATAGACAACCTGGCGAAATTGAGACAAGAGATAATTAATAATACAGAAACTGTAATGGTTGAATTACAGGAAATAAGCGGATTCATGCAAAAATATTTCCAGCTAATGACGATTACGAATAAAGTACGACAAACTAGTCAGTCGTTGACGACCTTGCTGGAACACGTGAGAGCACAATTAGACATGCTGTCATTAGGACACCTCTCCCCAAGTATAGTAAACCCGGGTCACCTAAAGGAAGCACTACTTGGCATACAGGCCGAATCCTTCCAGCCCAAGTCGAAAACAAGAAATCCTTCCAGCCCAAGTCGAAGACAAGAGAAGTTCCATCTAAGTCGACGAAGAAGAAGATTACTCGAAAGCCGCGGAGAAGTTGCAGCCAAGTCGAAGACAAGGCCAAAGACTTACTGGACGGAAGAAGAAGAAGAAGTTGAAATCAAGCCCAGCCGAGAACAGAATTCGACCCAACCAGATCGAAGTGAAGAAATACAACTCAAGTCGAAGAGAAGAATCAACTGCGAATGATTGATAGAAATTAGCCCCAGTGTCGAACTAGACAACACTCCGATATACATAATTCTAAAGAATAGGCAATTCGAAATCTTTAAGTTGTATGATAGAAGCTTGGTGCCATAGTCCACTGAGCGGGTCGGGAAATAAGAACAATTTTTCTTTGTGTAACGGACATTAGATATAAAAGGTTGTCACCCTTTTTTATCGGTAATTTTTTGTCTCGTGAGTTTTTTTTTTTTTTTTCTTACTTGTGTTTTGCCACCCCGTCGGACTCAACTTGTATCGGCCCCAATCCCTGCTGGTCCCATCTGTTCAAGATCTAAACACAGCGTGGGTAGACAGACCGGGAGATCAGTACAGTTGCTTCAGTAACCAGGTATTGGAAGCGAGTTGGGAAAGGCGAGGCTGGTGATCATCTAACCAAGGGGTTGGAGCGGCACGCTTGGAACCAGGAGGAGCGACCAGGAGGAGCGACGTCACAGTTGGCGCCGTAACCAAGGGATTCGACCCTGGGCCAGGTGTGTACCCGTCACACAACAATAAACATTGCCAAAGAATTAAAGTAAAAATGGTGTCATGTAAAAAAAATTTTTTGCAGACATGAAGGTCCGTGTTTGCCAAAAAAATAATGTGTTTTTCCATTGTGCTATATAATCTGATTTCTGAATGAATTAAATCCCCCAAATTGTTAACGCAAAATTAATTTTCAAAAAGAGAATTATTCTTACACAATTCCAGAATGTTTCAGCTTTAAATAACTGACAAAGGTTCAATGAATCATAAAAATAAATCAATCTACCTGAATAAATTAACTAAAAAATGTTTTCTTTTAAGTGAAACAACTTCCAGGCAAGCAACTGGGTATCTTTTCTCTTTGTATCATGCAATCATGCAAACAGATTTTGTTAAATTAAAGCTTTTAAAAACATCATACTAGAATTTTGCAAGCACAATGCTGACCATTGAATCTTTGCTGTTGTTCCCACATCTGTAATCAGCCAGTTGTCTCTTACTGTTCAATAACTGATCTTTCTACAGTGGAAAGTTACTTGAAATATGTAAATGATAAAGTTTCTTTTCTCTATGTAATTTTTACAATCAACAGACTACACAGCCTTTTTTGTCCATGGTCACTTCAAAATAGTAATTCATTTTTTTATTACCACTTGTATCCAAGGGAATCTGAATTAATGTTTGGATATAAAATGTTCTCTGGAGGAATGTTACCAAAATTATAATGACAAATGAGTGGAGTTCTTTTCTTCTGGGGGATTGATTCAAAACATAGGTTTTTATTTTATCTGATCCAGGGAAATCATGAATGCTATTCCACTGACCACCTGGATTTTTCTATCAACAATATGTTTTTATTTTATCTGACATCTTCACAGATACCTTAATGGTATCTTTCTTATTGGTAGGATATAGGGAAGGATAGGCAGTATTGGGTTTTTTCAATCTTATTGAATTTTGTCTAGTTAAATCTGAGTTTGATTCCTCATGGAATTATCTCAAAACATGATTTTTCAACTCATTTTGTTTTTAATTTTTTCAACTTTTCAATCTATCTTCTTGCAATTTCAACAATTATTATCCAGTTTGTAGACTCTCTCCTCTCTCCTATTCATTCTTTCTTTCTCTTTTTGTTTGATCAATTTCCAGAGATCTCAGTGTCACACCAGGTGTGTGTGTGTGTGTGTGTGTGTGTGTGTGTGTGTGTGTGGAGTGAGAATTTGTCAACAGAAATAAAGCCTGAACTTTCCATCTGAGTTAGCCAAATAAAACTGTCAAGAATGTTAATGCCACTAAGGGACACAATTCTCAGTAATTGAAAGTGATTATTATTGCATAAGCCAAAAGTGGTGATGGGGAGGGATGTTTGAGAATCAACTACTCAACAAGGTCACAAGCAAAAAAACAATACCATTTAAGCTTCATTGGGCTTAATTTTGAAAAATCTGGACATTGATTATAATGGTTTGAATGAATAGATGTGTCTCTATGGTGATAAACTAACTACACCCTCTTATTTCTAACTGGGAGAGTCAAATTATATACAATCAACAGCCTGATAATGCCATTCTTTTACCTGGCATAAATTTCGGCACTTTCCAAGCTACAGATAACAAAAACTTGAGTAGACAATATCTTCATATGAAAAGAACAATCAGAAAATGCTCCTTTTTTTTTTCTTTTTTTTTTACTTCTTTTTTTTTTTTTTTTTTGGACACAATCCAAGGAACTTTCACAATGTAATATGGCACCAATCCATCTGTAAAATTGCTCCAGCTTTTTTTCTATAATCTATATCTATACAGAAATGTTTGACAATATATTTCTATATGGGGTTTATACTTGGAAAAGTCCTACAATACATTTTTAAGGAAACATTTCTTACGATTTATTAATCCTGAGTATGACAATAAATTACATCTGGCAGTAAGGCCTCTGATCAGAAGATTGGAGTTTTGAGGAGTGCAGAACCACCTCTTACTTGCTGTTGTTACCAGGTCCAACCTGACCCAAGGTGGTAGCACCTGTTAAGGTCCAAGCTATGGCAAATAGTGAACCCCCAAACAAACAAAAAAACATTGTGGAAGTATAAAAATACATTTTTACAATTAAAATACCAGTAATTCACTTTTATGGAAAAAAAAATTGCCAACAATACATATTTATAGTAAAATTACTAACAATACATTTTATTTGTAGTTGAAGACATGCACTTGCATTCAAAATATATTTAGCTGAAGCCATAAAATTGTTTAAAATATTTAGATTTCAGCATTAAATAACAACAGTTGATATGCCTCTGGAGGGAGACCACAGTTATTTTCCCTTTGATTTAGCCCATGAGAGTTGTGGCCCCTTATAGTGAGTAGAACTCTTCTCCCTTTTTTGTCTTTACTTCCATTCTGGAAGGAATGATCTCTTTACCTTCCTGACCACCAGGGTGTCCACAAACGTGGAAACTGGTCAACATGTGTACGGCCTAGCGGAACAAAATCATTCACTTATCTGGGGAAGACCAAAGGCCATGAAATTGGTATGTTATTTCTTTGTTCTAATTCTGTTTAACCACCTCGTTCCTTTGGGACAATATGGACAATTATAAATATGTATAAATATTGTGTATATATGTACGAAGGCTGCTTGCCATATTAAATGTTTTGTTGATTACGCTCGGGTATTTCGTCTTTTCATATTCGCACTCAGTGTTAGTGTATCAATGGCTACGCTAATGCTAATATTAGTATCGGTGTGCTACTGGAAGGCTAGAACACGTTATTCTGCCTAACACAGAATAGTCAGTAAACTCTGTGTGGCAGATACACCCCATATACTAATAAGTGGTGACTCCAACATGGCAGTATATTTTTGCAATTTGCAAAATAACTGTTAATGTTAACTTTGTGTGTTAGAGAGTGTTTTTTTCTTTCGACACAAATAATTCGCGATATAGGAATGACGACTTGTATAACATGGCAACATGGCTTCCCTCTCCCTCGCGTGCTTCTTCTCCCATCCTGTATTTGAATTTGGCGCTGGCCTGCAATATTAGACTGCCTCATCCTTGGAGGCACACTGGTCAGTAGCTTACTGCTAGAGTTCACAACACCCTTTAGTGGTAATAGCAGTGATAGCCATTTCTGACTTTTTGTTTAAAATATTTAGGTTTGTTTGTTTGTGTTTTTTTTTTTCTTTCTCTGTGGTACTTCGCATTGTGAGGCATATTTCTGTGTAGTAACTATCCCCATAAAGAATATACGATATGGATGAGGAAAAAACGGCCACTGTGTCGGCGGTGAACACTGTCAGCCTAGCCTACTTTAAAGTGGATCCAGCTTTATTTTTCGCACAGTTAGAGTCGGAGTGTGAACTGAGAGGAATTACCTCCCAGAAAACAAAATTTAATTTAGCAGTCTCCAAGTTGCCTCTCGAAGCTGTCCAGGAGGTGAGAGAAATTATTATCTCTCTGCCGAAAGGTAAGCCATATTACAAGTTAAAAGAGGAACTTGTTCGGAGGACGTCTATGTCACGGCAAAAGAAATTGTCGCAGCTTTTGCATGAGAGACAGCAAGCCGTCGCACTTTTTACGTCGTTTGCAGCATCTAGCCAGAGAAAGTAATGAGGATGGCATTATACGTCATATTTTTCTCCAGCATTTGCCCTCTGCGTATCACGCTGTTTTAGCCGCGATGGGTGAAGATGCACCCGTCGAAAAGCTGGCTGAAATAGCAGATAATGTAGCTGACCTAACTTCGGGATGCACTGCTCCCGTTTCTGCCGTACAGACGCAAGAGCCAGATCTGCTGGCTAAACTTCTGGAGGGACAACGAAGGTTAGAGGCTAGGATGGAAGATTTAGAGAGACGGTTGCAGAAGGTTAGCATTCTCCGCTACCAAAGTAGAGGTTGTGTAAGAACTGTTAGCAAGGAGCCAATGTGCTACTTACACAGGAAATTCAGAGATAGGGCTTCAATTCACAACAGGGAAAAGCTTAGGCTGGCGACCGGTGGCGACCCGGTGCGCCGGCGTGAGAGAGGTTTGTCGCTTACTATTTGTTTCGGACCGCACTACTGGTATACGTTTTCTCATGGACAGTGGTGCACAAATATCTTTAATTCCTGCCACTAGGGCAGACAAGTTAAAAGGCCCTCACAAACTTACCTTGCAGGCCATGAATAAGTCACTCATCCAGACTTATGGTCAGAGGTGCCTTACATTGAATTTGGGTCTGAGACAAGTTTTCACCCATTTCTTTGTCCTTGCGGATGTAGAGAAGGCCATATTGGGTGCAGATTTTTTACACAAATTTGGTCTTCTCATTGATGTTCACAGACATTGTCTGACAGACCCTAAGACAAATACTCATTCGCCGGGAGCCATTCATAATGTAATTCCATTATGTCCTACTGTGGCTAACACAAAAGATAATCCTATGTTCTGTGAACTCCTAAAAAAGTTTGAGAGCATTACCAAACTGGCTTTTCACAAAGATAGGTTACCCCACAATATAACACACCACATTGCTACTAGCAGTCCTCCTGTTCACAGCCGTCCTCGTCGTCTGGCACCGGAAAAATTGAGTGTGGTGAAAGTGGAATTTACCCAAATGATGGAACTTGGTATTATCCGGCCATCAAAGAGTAACTGGGCATCTCCTTTGCACCTGGTACCCAAAAGTGGTGGTACCTGGTGCGCTTGTGGTGATTATAGGGCACTCAACTCTGCCACTACACCAGACCGTTATCCCATTCCACACATACATGATGTAACGGCCATCATTCAGGATAGGTGCATATTTACTAAATTAGACCTTATCAGGGCCTACCATCAAATTCCGGTAGAACCCGAACACATTCCAAAGACTGCCATAACAACACCATTTGGGTTGTTTGAGTTTCTGCGTGTGCCGTTTGGACTAAGAAATGCAGCACAGTCTTTTCAGAGATTTATTGACCATGTATTGCACAGTCTGCATTTTGTCTGTGCCTATGTGGATGACGTACTTATAGCCAGTTCATGGAAGAACATATTAAACATTTACAGATCGTTTGAGCGTTTGAGAAATTTGAAGTTGTTATCAACCCAGTAATGGGTGAGTTTGGAAAGTCTGAAGTTATTTTCCTAGGTCATCGCATTAATTCAGCTGGAGTTTCACCTTCTCCATCTAAAGTGGCGGCCATTTCTGACTTTCCCTTAGCAGATACCATGAGAAAGTTGTGACAGTTTTTAGGAATGGTAAATTTTTTTCGAAGGTTCCTGCCAAATTGTGCGCAGGTTATAAAACCTTTGACAGATATTCTAACTGATGTCAAAAATTGTGACATAGTTTTGTCTGATGAAGCCTTGGCAGCCTTCCATCAAATTAAGGTTTTATTGTCCTGAGCAGTTGAATTGTCACATGTTGTCCCAGGTAGCGAGTTGTGTTTGGCAGTTGACACTTCTTCGATTGGTTTGGGAGCAGTACTACAGCAGAAGATCGACGAGAACTGGAAACCAATTTCCTTCTTTTCCAAGAAACTAACTTCTACGGAATCCAGGTACAGCACATTTGGACGTGAACTTCTCGCAGCTTATTCAGCTGTCCGTTACTTTCGACATTTATTGGAAGGGCGGACTTTCTACTTATTGACAGACCACAAGCCCTTGTTGGGGGCTTTTCAGTCAAACTCTGACAAGTATTCCCCACGTGAAACCAGACACTTGGATTATCTGTTACAATTCACTTCAGATATCCATTTCATCAAGGGAACGGACAACATACCTGCAGACACTATGTCTCGTGGCATAAATGCTTTTGTGCTGGACCCATGCTTGGAACATCAATCATTTGTGGAAGCAGAGGAAAAGGATCAGCAGCTACAGCATCTGCTACGAGAGAACCACACATCCTTGACGTTGTCAAAAATACATATTCCAAACACAGAAATGGAAGTTGTATGTGACACCAGCAGCGGACGATTGCGCCCCTTTGTGCCTGAGTCAATGCGGAAGACGTTATTCTCCTCCATGCACAATTTGTCCCACCCAGGAGCTAATGCCTCAATACGGCTTATCACAGACAGATTTGTTTGGCCACGCATGAAAACTGACATTTGGCAATGGTCAAAGACTTGTGTGCCGTGTCAGAGGGCCAAAGTGGGGAGACATACCCATTCTCCTCCTGGATCCTTTCCATCACCCAACGAGCGGTTTGCACATGTTCACATGGACATCACAGGACCACTCCCTTCATGTGAGGGAAAGACATATCTATTGACATGTGTTGATCGTTTCTCCCATTGGTGTGAGGCTCTTCCCATGTTGGACATTACGGCAAATTCCACTGCAAAGACTTTTGTTTCAGGATGGGTTTCCTGTTTTGGGGTCCCTGCCTTAATTACTACAGACAGAGGGTGGCAATTCGAGTCAGACCTGTTCAACCAACTGATGAGGATCTTGGGGAGTAAAAGAGTCAAAACCACCGCTTATCATCCCGAGGCTAATGGCTTAGTGGAACGGTTTCATCGTACACTTAAATCAGCTTTAAGGGCCATGACAGATCAGGTAAATTGGCTGGAGCATCTACTGTTGGTTCTTCTGGGACTCCGCACTGCGGTTAAAGACGATCTTAAATGTTCATCTGCTGAGATAGTTTATGGCACCACACTCAGACTCCCAGGACAGTTTTTCCTGCAACCTCCACAAAAAGTTTTGAACTTGACCTCATTCGTTGATCGGCTTACCGTGAACATGGCAAATTTGGCATATAAGTCTTCTGCGCAGGTTCAAAGGCAGATATATGTGCCTAAACTACTGCAGACATGCACACATGTTTTTGTGCGGGACTTGGCTAAGTCCCACACATTGCAGCCAGCCTACAGAGGACCCTTCAAAGTCCTAGAGAGACATGCAAAGTATTTTATGGTAAGCATTAACAATGCAACACAAAGCATTACTGTTGACAGATTAAAGCCTGCCTGTTTGGACACTACCTGGCTCAGCATGGACACTTCAGTGACTACTCCATCACCAGTATCACCTGGGGTAGTGAAAGAGACTGTGACCAGATCTGGCTGTCGTGTTAGATGGCCCAAACATTTATTGACATAAAACATTTTCAGGTTGGGTTCAGCAGAACTATAACTGGAGGATATTCTTCCCTCCACAATGAACTCTTCCTTTTTCATTATGTTTCTTTAAGTTTGTAATACATGTTGTGAAGTTTTGTTTTTGTTACATTTTAGATGTATCTCTAGTGCAGGTTAATGAACCTGTCTAGGGAGGGGGTACTTGTAGGGAGACCACAGTTATTTTCCCTTTGATTTAGCCCATGAGAGTTGTGGCCCCTTTTAGTAAGTAGAACTCTTCTCCCTTTTTTGTCTTTACTTCCGTTCTTTACCTTCCTGACCACCAGGGTGTCCACACACGTGGAAACTGGTCAACATGTGTACGGCCTAGTGGAACAAAATCATTCACTTATCTGGGAAAGACCAAAGGCCATGAAAATTGTATGTTATTTCTTTGTTCTAATTCTGTTTAACCACCTCGTTCCTTTGGGACAATATGGACAATTATTTGTTTTGGGACATGTATAAATATTGTGTATATATGTACGAAGGCTGCTTGCCATATTAAATGTTTTGTTGATTACGCTCGCGTATTTCGTCTTTTCATATTCGCACTCAGTGTTAGTGTATCAATGGCTACGCTAATGCTAATATTAGTATCGGTGTGCTACTGGAAGGCTAGAACGCGTTATACTACCTAACACAGAATAGTCAGTAAACTCTATGTGGCAGATACACCCCATATACTAATACCTCTAAACAAAATCAACCAGACCAATCAAAATATTTAGATTTCAGCATTAAATAACCCATAGAGCTTTATATGCTGCTAAACAAAATCAAGCAAATGAAACCAATCAAAATGTTTAGATTAAGGTTGAAAATTATAAGATTTTGTTGGTTGATTTTATTTAGCATGCTGCTAAACAAAATCAACCAACAAAATCTTATAATTTATCTTCACGCAAGTTGTATAATTTGATTTATCTCCAAATTATTAATACAATATTCATTCACAAAATAAAGGAATTGATCTAATACAATTTGAAAGTTTTTAAAATTTAAATAACCCAAATAGGGTTGATAAGCCATAAGAAAAATCAATCAATACATCCAGCTTTTCTATTTCTTTCTCCAAAGAGTAACAAATAATAAAGTTCTACTACTGAACACTACACTTTCTAAACAGTACCATATTTGTACCATTTTCTAAAGAATTACAAAAGTAATCCAAATAGTAACCTGATTATATATATATATATATATATATATATATATATATATATAAAAAGCAAGTTGTTTGCAGTCAGACGGATAACTTTAATAGATGTTGGGTATAATTCTTAAATGAAGTGAGGTACTATATATGAAGAAGCACTTCTTGACTGAGCATTAGAATCTCACTCTCATCAGATAGAAAGCAATTTTTTTATAGCATGAGGAACCTTTTCAAAATGGTCTATGCATGATGACTTTCATAAAAGGAAGTAGGACAATACTCTAAATTATAAGGATCTGACTAGAAATTACTTGATATGACACTATTTAGCTACAGTAATTAATTAACTAATAAGCTATAAATTTGAACAGGAAAATGCTGAAAACACAAGGGCCCCAGCGTCTGATTAAACTCAACTACCTAAGATCAAAATCACAACATAGGTAGGTTAGACTTGAGATGAAAGTACTCACTTTGGTTACTAGTCATTCGAAGCGAGCTGGGAATGACGGAACTGGTATCACACCAGTTGCATCTGGCATAAAGATATTAGGTATTCATGCCAAAAGAATAAACCAACCATCCCATTTGGTACCCTGACCAAAGGATCCTGCCAGGAAGTGACATCCGCTGAATGACATGGTCACATATTGGTGGCCGCGACAACCACAAAATGCCCCAGTAGGTATCCCATTGAAACTTCTTAACAGTTTATACAAAACATTAAAAACTTATAGAAATATTCTTCAAAGTAATTCACTGATTCTGCATAATCTCCACTTATTGATATTTTCTCTAATTTTACCTCCATTAACTGATCCTTTTTCATCTCCATTTTTTGCTATTTCCTCTAATTTTACCTCCATTAACTGATTCTGCATCATCTCCATTTTGATATATCCTCTAATATGACCGCAATTAACTAATTCTGTATCATCTCCGATTTTTTGATATTTCCTATAATTTTACCTCAATTGCCTAATTCTGTATCATCTCGAATTTTGTGATATTTACTCTAATTTTACCTCCATTCTGTATCAACTCCAATTTTTTTGATATTTACTCTAATTTTACCTCCATTAAATGATACTGCATCATCTCCAATTTTTTTGATGTTTCCTCTAATTTAACCTCCATTAGCTGATTCTGTATCATCTCCACTTATTGATATTTTCTCAAATTTTACCTCCATTAACTGATTCTTCCTCATCTCCATTTGTTGCTGTTTCCTCTAAATTTACCTTCATTGAATAATTCTGTATCATCTCCAATTTTTTCATATTTCCTCTAATATTACATCCATGAACTGATTCTCCATCATCTCCAATTTTTTGATATTTCCTATAATTTTACCTCCATTACATAATTCTGTATCATATCCAATTTTTTTGCAATTTTCATAATTTTTCTCCATTAAATGATACTGTATCATCTCCAATTTTGTGATATTTCTTCAAATTTTACCTCCCTTAACTGATTCTGCATCATCTCCAATTTTTTGATATTTCCTATAATTTTACCTCAATTAAATAATTCTGAATCATCTGCATCTTTTTATTTTTCCTCTAATTTCACTTCCATTAACTGATTCTGCATCATATCCAATTTTTTTGATATTTCTTCTAATTTAACCTCCATTAGCTGATTCTGCATCATCTCCACATTGATATTTTCTCTAATTTTACCTCTATTAAATGATTCTGCATTCTCTCCAATTTTTTGATGTTTCCTATAATTTTACCTCCATTACCTAATTCTCCATTAACTGATTCTGCATAATCTTCAATTTTTTGGTATTTCCTCAAATATTGCCCCCATTAGCTGGTTCTGCATCATCTCCATTTACTGATATTCCTCTAATTTTACCACCATTGACAGATTCTTCATCATCTCGATTTATTGCTATTTCCTCTAATTTTACCTCCAGTAACTTATTCTACATCATATCCATTTTTTGATATTTCCTCCAATTTTATGTCTATTAAATTATTCTGTGTCATTTCAAATTTTTGATTTTTCCTCCATTAAATGATTCTGCATCATCTCCAATTTTTTTGATATTTCTTATTTTACTCTGATTAGCTGATTCTGCATAATCTTTACTTATTGATATTTTCACAAATTTTACATACATTAACTGATTCTGTATCATTTGCAAATATTTGCTATTTCCTCAAATTTTGCCTCCATTAGTGAATTCTGCAGCATCTCCAATTTTTTTATATTTTATCTAATTTTACCTCCATTAACTTATTCTGCATCATCTCATATTTTTTTGATATTTTTTGTCTAATTTTACCCCCATTAACTGATTCTGCATCATCTCCACTTTTTGATATTTCCATAATTTTACCTCGGTTATATGGTCCTGCATTGATATTACCTCTAATTTTACGTCCATTAAATTATTCTGCAGCAGCTCCAATGTTTAAATTTTTCCTCTAATTTTATCTCCATTAACTGATTCTGCCGCACCACCTCTTTTTGATGTTTCTCTTAATTTTTCTTCTAGGAAATGATTCTCCATCAACTGCACTTTTTGATATTTCTGTTAATTTTGCTTCTAGGAAATGATTCACCATCAACTGCACTTTTTGATATTTTCACTAATTTTACCTACATTAAATGATTTTGCATCATATCCACTTTTTGGTATTTCCTCTAATTTTACCTCCATTAAATCATTCTGCATCATCTCCACGTTTTTGGTATTTCCTCTAATTTTATCTCCATTAAATCATTCTGCATCATCTCCACATTTTGGTATTTCCTCTAATTTTACCTCCATTAAATCATTCTGCATCATCTCCACTTTTGGTATTTCCTCTAATTTTACCCCCATTAAATCATTCTGCATCATCTCCACTTTTGGTATTTCCTCTAATTTTACCTCCATTAAATCATTCTGCATCATCTCCACTTTTGGTATTTCCTCTAATTTTACCCCCATTAAATCATTCTGCATCATCTCCACTTTTGGTATTTCCTCTAATTTTACCTCCATTAAATCATTCTGCATCATCTCCACTTTTTGGTATTTCCTCTAATTTTACCCCCATTAAATCATTCTGCATCATCTCCACTTTTTGGTATTTCCTCTAATTTTACCTCCATTAAATCATTCTGCATCATCTCCACTTTTTGGTATTTCCTCTAATTTTACCCCCATTAAATCATTCTGCATCATCTCCAATTTTTTGGTATTTCCTCTAATTTTACCTCATTAAATCATTCTGCATCATCTCCACTTTTTGGTATTTCCTCCACCCCATTAAATTCCACTTTTTGGTATTTCTCTAATTTTACCCCCATTAAATCATTCTGCATCATCTCCACTTTTGGTATTTCCTCTAATTTTCATTCTGCATCATCTCCACTTTTGGTATTTCCTCTAATTTTACCCCATTAAATCATTCTGCATCATCTCCACTTTTTGGTATTTCCTCTAATTTTACCCCATTAAATCATTCTGCATCATCTCCACTTTTTTTGGTATTTCCTCTAATTTTATCTCCATTAAATCATTCTGCATCATCCACATTTCTCTAATTTTCATTAAATCATTCTGCATCATCTCCACGTTTTGGTATTTCCTCTAATTTTATCTCCATTAAATCATTTGCATCATCTCCACTTTTTGGTATTTCCTCTAAATCATTAAATCATTCTGCATCATCTCCACTTTTTGGTATTTCCTCTAATTTTACCCCCATTAAATTTCTGCATCATCTCCACTTTTTGGTATTTCCTCTAATTTTACCCCCATTAAATCATTCTGCATCATCTCCACTTTTTGGTATTTCCTCTAATTTTACCTCATTAAATCATTCTGCATCATCTCCCTTTTTAAATCTAATTTTACCCCCATTAAATCATTCTGCATCATCTCCACTTTTGGTATTTCCTCTAATTTTATCTCCATTAAATCATTCTGCATCATCTCCACTTTTTGGTATTTCCTCTAATTTTACCCCCATTAAATCATTCTGCATCATCTCCACTTTTTGGTATTTCCTCTAATTTTACCCCCATTAAATCATTCTGCATCATCTCCACTTTTTGGTATTTCCTCTAATTTTATCTCCATTAAATCATTCTGCATCATCTCCACTTTTTGGTATTTCCTCTAATTTTACCCCCATTAAATCATTCTGCATCATCTCCACGTTTTGGTATTTCCTCTAATTTTATCTCCATTAAATCATTCTGCATCATCTCCACTTTTTTTGGTATTTCCTCTAATTTTACCCCATTAAATCATTCCATCTATCTCTCCACTTTTTTGGTATTTCCTCTAATTTTACCCCCATTAAATCATTCTGCATCATCTCCACTTTTTGGTATTTCCTCTAATTTTACCCCCATTAAATCATTCTGCATCATCTCCACTTTTTGGTATTTCCTCTAATTTTACCCCCATTAAATCATTCTGCATCATCTCCACTTTTTGGTATTTCCTCTAATTTTATCTCCATTAAATCATTCTGCATCATCTCAATGTTTTGGTATTTCCTCTAATTTTATCTCCATTAAATCATTCTGCATCATCTCCACTTTTTGGTATTTCCTCTAATTTTACCTCATTAAATCATTCTGCATCATCTCCACTTTTTGGTATTTCCTCTAATTTTACCCCCATTAAATCATTCTGCATCATCTCCACTTTTTGGTATTTCCTCTAATTTTATCTCCATTAAATCATTCTGCATCATCTCAATGTTTTGGTATTTCCTCTAATTTTATCTCCATTAAATCATTCTGCATCATCTCAATGTTTTGGTATTTCCTCTAATTTTATCTCCATTAAATCATTCTGCATCATCTCCACTTTTTGGTATTTCCTCTAATTTTACCCCCATTAAATCATTCTGCATCATCTCCACTTTTTGGTATTTCCTCTAATTTTATCTCCATTAAATCATTCTGCATCATCTCAATGTTTTGGTATTTCCTCAATTTTATCTCCATTAAATCATTCTGCATCATCTCCATGTTTTTATTTCCCCCATTATTTCATTCCCCATTAAATCTCCACTTTTTTGTATTTCATCTCCTAATTTTACCCCCATTTCATTCTGCATCAACTTTTTTATTTCCTCTAATTTTACCTCCATTAAATCATTCTGCATCATCTCTTTTGGTATTTCCTCTAATTTTATCCCTCCATTAAATCATTCTGCATCATCTTGGTATTTCTCTACTTTTTTTTACCCCATTAAATCATTCTGCATCATCTCCACTTTTTGGTATTTCCTCTAATTTTACCCCCCATTAAATCATTCTGCATCATCTCCACTTTTTGGTATTTCCTCTAATTTTACCCCCATTAAATCATTCTGCATCATCTCCACTTTTTGGTATTTCCTCTAATTTTACCCCCATTAAATCATTCTGCATCATCTCCCTTTTGGTATTTCCTCTAATTTTACCCCATTAAATCATTCTGCATCATCTCCACTTTTTGGTATTTCCTCTAATTTTACCCCCCATTAAATCATTCTGCATCATCTCCACTTTTTGGTATTTCCTCTAATTTTACCCCATTAAATCATTCTGCATCATCTCCACTTTTTGGTATTTCCTCTAATTTTACCCCCATTAAATCATTCTGCATCATCTCCACTTTTTGGTATTTCCTCTAATTTTACCCCATTAAATCCCCATTAAATCATTCTGCATCATTCTCCATCTTTTTGGTATTTCCTCTAATTTTACCCCCATTAAATCATTCTGCATCATCTCCACTTTTTGGTATTTCCTCTAATTTTATCTCCATTAAATCATTCTGCATCATCTCAATGTTTTTGGTATTTCCTCTAATTTTATCTCCATTTCATTCTGCATCATCTCACTTTTTGTTTTGGTAATTTACCCTCATTAAATTTTATCTCCATTTCATTCCATCTCCACTTTTTGGTATTTCCTCTAATTTTACCCCATTAAATCATTCTGCATCATCTCCACTTTTTGGTATTTCCTCTAATTTTATCTCCATTAAATCATTCTGCATCATCTCCAATTTTTGGTATTTCCTCTAATTTTATCCCCATTAAATCATTCTGCATCATCTCCACTTTTTGGTATTTCCTCTAATTTTACCCTCCATTAAATCATTCTGCATCATCTCACTTTTTGGTATTTCCTCTAATTTTATCCTCCATTAAATCATTCTGCATCATCTGCACTTTTGGTATTTCCTCTAATTTTATCTCCATTAAATCATTCTGCATCATTAATGTTTTGGTATTTCTAATTTTACCCCCATTAAATCATTCTGCATCATCTCCACTTTTGGTATTTCCTCTAATTTTACCCCCATTAAATCATTCTGCATCATCTCCACTTTTTGGTATTTCCTCTAATTTTACCCCCATTAAATCATTCTGCATCATCTCCACATTTTTTGGTATTTCCTCTAATTTTATCCCCCATTAAATCATTCTGCATCATCTCCACTTTTTGGTATTTCCTCTAATTTTACCCCATTAAATCATTCATTCTGCATCATCTCCATTAAATCATTCTGCATCATCTCCACTTTTTGGTATTTCCTCTAATTTTACCCCCATTAAATCATTCTGCATCATCTCCACTTTTTGGTATTTCCTCTAATTTTACCCCCATTAAATCATTCTGCATCATCTCCACTTTTTGGTATTTCCTCTAATTTTACCCCCATTAAATCATTCTGCATCATCTCCACTTTTGGTATTTCCTCTAATTTACCCCCATTAAATCATTCTGCATCATCTCCACTTTTTGGTATTTCCTCTAATTTTACCCCATTAAATCATTCTGCATCATCTCCACTTTTTTGGTATTTCCTCTAATTTTACCCCCATTAAATCATTCTGCATCATCTCCCTTTTTTGGTATTTCCTCTAATTTTACCCCCATTAAATTTTGCATCATCTCAATGTTTTGGTATTTCCTCTAATTTTACCCCCCATTAAATCATTCTGCATCATCTCCACTTTTTGGTATTTCATTCTCTATCTCCGTTTTTTTACCCCATTATTAAATCATTCTGCATCATCTCATTTCCTCTAATTTTGGTATTCTCTCTACTTTTTTACCCCCATTAAATCATTCTGCATCATCTCCACTTTTTGGTATTTCCTCTAATTTTATCCCCATTAAATCATTCTGCATCATCTCCACTTTTTGGTATTTCCTCCCCCATTAAATCATTCTGCATCATCTCCACTTTTTGGTATTTCCTCTAATTTTACCCCCATTAAATCATTCTGCATCATCTCCTAATTTTTTTGGTATTTCATCATCTAATTTTTAACCCCCATTAAATCATTCTGCATCATCTCCACTTTTTTTGGTATTTCCTCTAATTTTATCATCCCCATTAAATCATTCTGCATCATCTCCACTTTTTGGTATTTCCTCTAATTTTATCCCCATTAAATCATTCTGCATCATCTCAATTTTTGGTATTTCCTCTAATTTTACCTCCATTAAATCATTCTGCATCATCCCATTAAACCCCCATTAAATCATTCTGCATCATCTCCACTTTTTGGTATTTCCTCTAATTTTACCCCCATTAAATCATTCTGCATCATCTCCACTTTTTGGTATTTCCTCTAATTTTACCCCCATTAAATCATTCTGCATCATCTGCATTTTTTGGTATTTCCTCTAATTTTACCCCCATTAAATCATTCTGCATCATCTCCACTTTTTGGTATTTCTCTAATTTTTACCCCCATTAAATCATTCTGCATCATCTCCACTTTTTGGTATTTCCTCTAATTTTACCCCATTAAATCATTCTGCATCATCTCCACTTTTTTGGTATTTCCTCTAATTTTACCCCCATTAAATCATTCTGCATCATCTCCACTTTTTGGTATTTCCTCTAATTTTACCCCCATTAAATCATTCTGCATCATCTCCACTTTTTGGTATTTCCTCTAATTTTACCCCATTAAATCATTCTGCATCATCTCCACTTTTGGTATTTCCTCTAATTTTACCCCCATTAAATCATTCTGCATCATCTCCACTTTTTTTTTGGTATTTCCCATTAATTTTATCATCCCCATTAAATCATTCTGCATCATCTTTTTGGTATTTCCTCTAATTTTACCCCCATTAAATCATTCTGCATCATCTCCACTTTTTGGTATTTCTCTAATTTTACCCCATTAAATCATTCTGCATCATCTCCACTTTTTGGTATTTCCTCTAATTTTACCCCATTAAATCATTCTGCATCATCTCCACTTTTTTGGTATTTCCTCTAATTTTACCCCCATTAAATCATTCTGCATCACTTTTTGGTATTTCCAAATTTTTGGTCATTTTCCCCATTAAATCATTTTCATCCCTAATTTTAAATCATTAAATCATTCTGCATCATCTCCACTTTTTGGTATTTCCTCTAATTTTACCCCCATTAAATCATTCTGCATCATCTCAATGTTTTGGTATTTCCTCTAATTTTACCCCCATTAAATCATTCTGCATCATCTCCACTTTTTGGTATTTCCTCTAATTTTATCCCCATTAAATCATTCTGCATCATCTCCACTTTTTGGTATTTCCTCTAATTTTACCCCCATTAAATCATTCTGCATCATTACCTACCTGAACTGATTCTGCATTATCTCCACTTTTTGATTGTTCCTCTATAATATGTGTTTGAAATTTCCCTGATCTCACTTGAAAATAATTGAAAATGTTTTATTCTTCCACAATTTAAGCCTGCAAAAGAACTTTTTATTAATATTGAACTGTAAATATCCAAAATAATCCTTAACAAATGCAGAAGTCTTTTAAAATGAATTTAATTCATATCATTACTAATTTTACTCCAAAATAGAGTAGTTCCACTGAATCAGGTTTCAACATAAGGTTTCCATCCTTTAAGGGTTTGATATTTTTTTATTTTTTTACAGTGAGTGAATGTGAGAGAAAAGACGCTGTACAGGGAAGATTAAGGAAAGGATAAAAGAAGAATGGTATTCAAGAACATAGATGGCAATTGACATTGCATTTAAATTTCTGAAGATTGTTATTATCAGGGAAACATGGAAACAGAAGGAACTTACACAGACAGGAATGTGAGAAAAGAAACTGTTGGAGTAGACTGGGCAGTTACATTTAACTATTTCATCAGTAAAATCGTGGGACCTAGGTGCCAACCTAGTAGCACACTTAAATTCACACAGTCAAGACATTAGAGAAAAAAGCTTGTCAGCAGTTGACATGAAAATATTTATATAAAAGACAGAGGGAAAGTATATTACAATAGGGAGGAAGTGAATGAAGTCGATATGCCAAGTCAAGATTGATTACATTACAGATCCTTCTTCAATGTGCGGATGAATGGTAGATTATACCATTAAACAAGCCAAAATATGAGTATCTGGCAAGATATTTGAACATTATTAGACAAGAAGTCTTGAAACCCTATAACTGTACAGAAATTATTTATGTGAAGTTACTTGAGGCTATAACTGCATTAAAACTTTGACATCAGATAACACAAACCCACTTCAAACAAGATGGATTCAACCTTGTTAGTGAATAATGAAGATATTTCTATAACTTCAGCTGTATTTAAGAAAAACATTAACTATAATTCCTTTTTTGGAGTAAAAAAAATGTCTTGGATAGAGACAGAAAAATATTATATAGAAGTTGGTTCATAGTCAATGAAAGCGGATATGAAGAAATGTAAACTTCATGAAATAATTATCTCAGTGAGCAACATTACAAAAGTAGCAAGAAGCAATGTTATTGGTCTTGAACTGGCATCTTGGGTTCAGTCCCTTTCCCACTGGTTTAACAGAGCTTCCCTGTTCCTTTTCTATAAATATATTCATAGTAATAATTCTGATGAACTTTCCTTTATGAATTTATGCACAATATTAGATTGGTGGCAAGATCTCATCAATTAAATGTTGAAATGGATAGATGTAACTATAAGTTCTATGCTAACATTTTCTTCTTTTCACATTTCTCACTTGTAGAAGTCTCTTCTGACTTCTTACTTGGCAGTCAACTTTGATCTTCAAATTTTAAAAGCAATGTCAATTGTTATCATCTGTCTTCTTAACTTTTGTTCTTTTATTGTTCTCTCTCCTTAATAGTTTTTTATATTCTCTAACACACAGTAACCCCTTCCACTTTAGTGGCTTTATTGCCTTTCTTGAGATGAAATGATTAAAAAAACAACTAGGATTATTTACTGAATCAGATCAAACACAAAGGAAGCACAAAAAATCCTTAATTCATTGTCAGAGCAAGCATAAGAAATACAGAATAATCTGCACCCATGTTTCATTGATTACATAAAAAAAAAATAATCGTCAATAAATTCCAATACATGAGATGTTAGAAAAACTTGACTCACACAGAAAGGATATAAAAATAATTCACAAATGGTTTGAAAATAGACATTTGAATGCACAAAAATAGAAAAAGTGACAAGGTGGTGCTTCTCACCATACTCATTTAACTTGTACAGAGAATCAATTCTAGGCAGTTGTAGGCTTGACATAAATTGATAAGGCACATTGGGATAGCAAAAGATGCCTTCCAAGAGTTAAGAAAAGTATTAAGAACAGGAAAATTTCATTAGAAGCAAAGAAAAGATTACTGAACTATTATGTAATATCAGTCCTTTTATATGGTAGTGTATAATGGACAGTTTCCTCACAGATGAAGGAGAGACTCATGTCAACAGAAATGTGTTTCTACAGAAAGATGCTGAGAATACCAGGGACTGAACATGTTAGCAACGGTTAAGATTTAGTGAAAATGAAAACAAAAAGGATACTTATACGTAACATCAGAAAGAGATAGTTGAAATTACAAAGGCATATAATGAGGAAAGAGGGCTTGGAAAATGCAAGAGGGATAGAGGAAAACAACACATAACCTACCTAGTGAGCTTGAGTAAATGGATAACAGAACAAGGTTTTGAAGAGATAGAAAAAAGACAAAATATTTTTTTTTTCTCAAGATGTACAATTTGATAATAGTTATTGTCTTGATCACTTCCTTTATGATGATAGTGTTGATGACTAAATTTGCCACCAATATGTAGGTTCAGGACTAGAAGTGTTCAAATTCACCAAAACCTGTTCCCATCATCCATTCCCTATCGCCATCTGGCTTTGCAAGAGTTGGTTGGAGGTGAAAGAAAATTAGAGTAGAAGAAAGTGCTGATGGCGTGAATTTGTTTACGGTGGACCTCAACTTGCCAGGAAGTGACTCATACATGACCTTCCTTTACGGCACATATGGAATGAAACATGCAGAATCCAGTTATGAAACTGCAATAGACTGCCGCTGACTGTTATAATTTCAAGTAACACCTTCTGTAGCATCTCTGTTATATGTAGCTCTTTTCATCCACTTTTCAGCCATTGAGATCTGTTGTAATCCTTTTCGCTTGTTCCACTGTTGGGGTTTTAGGGTTGGTTGCACTTAGTCTGGATCCTCATCTTCAACCTTGCCCCCAAGGATAACCCTACCAGAAGTTTAGAACTCGCAATGACATTCTCTCAGAGTCATCTGCTATATATATATATATGTGTTTGTGTGTGTGTATGCACAGGCCCATTAATCACTGTACTCAATATTGTAAATAAAGCCCATATTTTTACTCAATCTCTGTGTTTATGCACAAACTATTACAGCATCCAAAAGGGGCAGCTCAAGATGTGAGCTATGAAAAAGATATCAAAATTAAAATCTGACAGAAATTCAACAATAATAATGGACAATGGAAATGTGATATGGAAATTCAAAGGTGCAAAAGTCTACTCTTGCCATATGGCAGTGAAAAAGGAAAAATTTTGTCACACCTGAAAAGACTTGATGTAACAGAGATATTGTTCTACTGACAAATGCTAAAACTATGGGCAGAGTACATGAAAGAAGATTTAATGAAAAGAAATACAAACACTTGATAACAAAGATAGCAAAACTTTTAGCCATGTAATGAAGAAAAGTACAAAGGATAAGAAATTATAGAGAGCCATGATTGCCTACATCTAGAAGGGACATGGCACAGTGAAGAATAAAAAAGTCTTTGAGATTTTTACTGTCCTATGAGTTGACAAGTTTGAGCAAATAGATGGAGTAACAAGTACCACAAAGACAAAGAGAATTTACAAAGGAACAAATATTACCGAGAGAAAAAAAAAGACAGGAAGATGTGGAGAGCCATGGTCACTGATTTGTTGAAGTGATATAACTCAGAGGTAATCTGCTTAATCTGATAATCTATAAGTAAAATGATAGAGAACCATAATTGTCTTCATCCTGAAGAGTTGGCTCAGAAAGTAACAAGAAGGAAGCTACTTTAAGAATAAAATTAAAATACCTTTCTTTGTAGTCCACGACAAACAGTAACTACAGTTCTGCACATTGGTAATAACACCAATCCACAGTTCAAGTTGATCACAGATGCTGTTCCTCGAGATATGCACAGCCATGACTGCAACGGAAAATGAGCCAACTTTAAAATAGCAATACTTGGTATGCTGAAAGTATTAGTTTGAGTCAGAAATAAATCCTCGTTTCTTTTTTTATCAACATTATTCTTTAAAAAATAAATTTATTCAATTATCTACACACCATTTTTTGAAATAAATATTGCCCCTTATCAAACAGTTCTTCCATAAGTTTTGGTTAAAATTCCATGTAAAAAATAAACTCTTGAATCTGGTTTTCATTAGAGAAAGTTTTCTTCATAAAAGCATTTTGCAGCAATTGAAAAAGGTAATAATCAATAGGTATGAGGTCAGGTGAATATAGTGAGTTGAGTAAAACAAAGCAACTGAATTTCAAACTTTTTTCCTATGTTATTCTGTTTATTTATCTTATCCTGTTTATTTTTTTTATTTGTTAACCCTAGCCTTGAACAGGTTGAGATTGTATTGATTAGGGAAACATTCTGTTGGGAGTCGGTTCGACAGGGCAGTGGTTTACAGGAAGAAGCTGCTCAAGTGGAATTTACTTCTCACCAGTGAAATACAGAGAGAATGTGGGTGGTTTACTAAAATGTAAGTGGCATGGTGTGTTCTTGCTGTGAAGGTTTGACTGGGCGGGACCAGTTTGTCAGAGCACTTTCCATGGAAGTGGTGGTAGAGCAGTGAGAGGAACACTGAACAGCTTCTGCCCAACTATGAAAACAGTACTCCATTTTTGGTATGATCTGCCTAAATGGCAGAGGAATCAGGTGTTTACTGGAGCAGTACAGAGAGCTGAACCTTTTACTTGCATCCTTAGCAATGGATTGTAGGTATGAGTTCCATTTGAGGTCAGATGTGAGTTTTAGGCCCAATAGTCTTTCAAGGCACAGTGCTTCTCCAAGACAACCTCTGTTCATCTTGATTCTTGGTAGTTCAAGGTCAGATCAGTGAAGATGGAATGTAACTAGCTTGGTTTTCAAGGCATTAAGTGTAATCAGCCAGTTTTTAACCCATTGAGTAGTTTTTGTGAGATCAGAAGAAAGATTAGTCGCCAATCTCTGACTATCAAGAGTTTTAGAGGTGCGCCGATATATAGTTATATCATCAACATAGATGTTTACAAATGATCTGAGTATATTTTTAAGAAGATCATTTATGTAGGTCAAAAAGAGGGTTGGTCTGAGGAGTGACCTCTGGGGGACACTTGCATTGACCATTAGGACTCCAGAGAACTGGCAATTAATAACTACCTGTTAAGAATGATTTTATGATCAAGAAGACCCTTCTAGTGATTCCATAACTGGAGAGCTTGTGTAGTAAAGCTTTGTGTTGCATGCAATGAATAGCATTTCTTTTAATCCACTGTGTATGCTGCTACTACTGTGAAAAAAATAAGGTACGTAAGTGTACTCCAAATTTATTCTTAACCTTTAGGACTCTGCATTATTAATATTACTTACCTTTCCACTGCATTCTTTTTCAAGAGCTTTCAATTGAAGTATCTTTATTGTTAATTTCACTCAAAGTTGTTTTCTGTTGCCACAGAAGGATATGACAACACAACTATAAATTCCAAACACACTATTGTTTACAGATCATTGTCACCTTCAATGGCAGAATAGTTTTTGTACAGCAAATGAAGTTACATACAGAATAATAAAGGTTAACTGCTGATTAAATGAACTAGAATTTATTAAAATTATGAGTAGAGAATTATTTTCAAATCATTCTTTTCTAATTTTTGACTTCAAAAACCAAACATTTAAGGAAGTCAAGCCATAATAGAAAATTGGAAAATTTCAGTTATACAGGATTAAATATTTTATTTTTGTCAACTTTGATATGCAAAGCACCAGAAAAATCTAAGATACAATTTCTTTTACTCTCAAATAAAATTTTAATTTAACAGATTAAAATATAAGTTGACAAAAATAAAATATTTAATCCTGTATAACTGAGAATTTCCAATTGATTTTAAAAAGTATTTTCAACACTATCAACACAAATTTAGATAGGTAATATGACATTACTTCATGTCATTCACAAACAACATTATCTTATAAGTGACATTTGAAAATTCAAAATAGTAATGTCAAAACAAATATCACATGTAATGAACACTGGCTATTTTTCATAGATGGTATTGTACTACTTTTAACCCCCTAAAAACAAAAATTACCGATTACATATCTATGATGTATCAAAATAAATTGTTACAGTATGAGGCTTTAGGAGCCAAAACAAATTAGTTTCTCTTCCTTTCTCACATGGTTTTTGCTTTCCTTCGTTCTTCTTCTTTCTCTGTGTTTGTTCATTTTGACTGTCCACCCATCTAATTTCTGTCAGGTCCTCTCTGTATCTAGCTTGGCTCTGATCTGCAATCACTGCCGTCTAAAACTCTTTTTGTGTTTTGTTGGCTGTCAGCATGTTAGCAGTAGGGATCAATTCACTAATATTCATTTCATCTTTTCTAGCACTGTCTTGAATATAGTTGACATGACTTTTGGTGCGACATGTAGTCCAAACCCTAAACAGGTCAGACAATAAGTCTTTCCCTTAAACTGGACCAACCAGTATTTCCACAATTTCTTTGTCACTTGTATCTGTAGATATGCAGCTTTTAGGTCCACAATGGTGAACTTAAACTCTTTGAGCAATTTATGATAGGGGGAACATGTCAGGCAATATTTCAGGAGCAATTCAGCTACTATTCTGAGCTGGATAATTTCAGTGATTCCAGAGGCGGGAAAGTGCATGAGTATCCATAATGACACAGTTCTTTTGCACAGTAATCATTAATTCTTAAGGTGATCTTACAGCCAAATGCTTGTTCTGTAATTGAGCACTTTAAAGTTTAGGAACAAGATGTAGGACATCATTATGTCAAAGTGGCTGTTTTGACGGAAAATAATAATCTTGTTAAATGCCTAAATGCAAATATTTATAAATGTTAGATTCATATTGAAATGTTGATAGTAGAATAAAATCAGGACTTGAAAAGGCTTGCATGCAGTGAGAAGTGCATATGTAAGAGGAAGTCTTTGTCAGTCTCTACAGGAAAGTCACATTGCAACAGCCCAATCAAGCTAACCAGCTGAAGTAGTCAATGTTATGTTTAAAGACTTTTAAACTTAGCACTCACTTCAAGATTTTTTCCTTCCTGTCCAATTAATGACACCTAAATAGGCTTTTCATTAGTTTCTAATCTCAAACGACATCAGAACTTTCAAAAGTCATGAGCACACTAACAACCTTAGTATTAGTACCTTAATTCTCAGTACTCATTTTTATTTAAATTATATTAAAAAAAATAACCAACATCAAGAGAATCTTCATGATGCAGAAAAACTAATACTGGAACTATTAATTCATTGTGAATGATGTCCTGTAAGCATTTAAAAATGGGTTAATATACAGGGTGTCCTTGGACATCATTTAAAATTAAAATATCTAACTCCATGTCCTAGAATTGAGAAATATACATAGCACCTTACATTGATTGCATGCACACACACATTATATATATATATATATATATATATATATATATATATATATGTGTGTGTGTGTGTGTGTATGTATAGAGAGAGAGAGAGAGAGAGAGGAGCCTGTCTACTTATTCTCAATAGGATCCTTTTGTATTCACAGATAAGCTTTTTTTGTGTGATTATTGAAAGAAGAGAGGAAAATGTTGTGTTGATACACATTTGAATTTATTTCCGAGTAATTTTGACAGAGCACAATGTCATCATCAGGGTGTTGTTAATTATAGGATAAGTATTGTAGTGAACTCAATGAAAACATTTTGCTGAAATATACACACAGACGCATATATATATATATATATATATATATATATTACTGAAATATTATTTTTAGTGGATACACATATTTGAGTAGATACTCTATTTATTTTATTAAATAGTATCCTATTATAATACTGCTTGTCCCTATTTCATTAGTTTGCATGATTGTTACATCCTGCCAATATCAAAATAACAAACTATTCCATTTTGATCACGTAGGAAGAGGGAAAAAGACACTACTTGGTCAATGAGAAAATGAATGAAAGAAAGAAAGAAGGGAATATAGAAGTGGAGAGAGATAATTAAATTAAGCTGATAAAAACAGATACTACACTTTGATCTCAGCCAAAAGGATGAGAAGCAATTATACTGTGATAAAAGCACCATTTTTCAGACACAGTATCAAATGACCGAAACCTAGTAAGGCAATTGTCAAAAATCCAGAATGAAATAACATCATCTGCTGAATTGTTTTTAAATTATTATTATGAGAAATGTTCATAAGACTGTGATTTGGCTAGTATTTATTTTAGTCTATCATTCTGAATATTCAAGAAATATTAAAGGAAAATATGTGCTCTCCAGCAGGATTTGACCCTGCATCCCCCCTTGCCAGGAGAAACCATCATTAGATCAGATGTGTTTTAGATTGACTCGGCCATGGAGTGCATCACTGATCAAGCAAAATTGAATAGTACCTTATAAATACAAATCTTT
The DNA here is from genome assembly GCA_903632075.3 of Acanthosepion pharaonis. NCBI lineage: Eukaryota > Metazoa > Mollusca > Cephalopoda > Sepiida > Sepiidae > Acanthosepion > Acanthosepion pharaonis. The sequence continues at coordinate 43,391 of CAHIKZ030003807.1, forward strand.
CTAAGGCTTTTGAAACATTCATATCTACTCAGTTTCAAATCCTAAGGTAAACAAAGCAATTTCTAGAGAAGTGATGGATCTTTATTTGTTAATTCAACAGATTTTATAACTTTAAAATTATTTTTAGTGGGCACCCATATTTGAGTAGACTCTCTGTTTATTTTATTAAACAGTATCTTTATTTATTTTTGTCTATCGACATGAATATTCAAGAAATCTTATTAAAGAAAAATATGTGCTTTCTGACAGGATTCAAACCAGTGTTCCCCTTTGTTCATAAGACATGCTGGATGACAACTGGTGAAGTGTAAGATTTTGTTTGATTTATAAATATGTATCAAACTGGTATATCAGTAGAGATTAGAAATGAATATTATTTACTTAATCAAATGTAAAACAACTTCATTTTCAGAACGTATCAAGAACTATATTCATAATCCATGGCAAGCAATATAAAACGTTACATTTTTTCTCAACCAAATGATTGACAACTGGAGATTTTTGTTATGTATATTCTTCTTATTATTTTTATTTATATAACAGTGCTCAATTTTAAATGTTTTGAACATTTTAAACTGAAAATCAGAATTCAAAACTGTAAAAGGCTTAAACAAAAATGAAATGATTTTGAATTGTCAAATATAAAAAAGGTAGATCTCAGGAAGCATCCAAGATAAACAAGACCCATTTTGAAAAATTACTATGCATGAAACAGGCTGGAAATTGGCAACTAAATATAAATTAAAAAATTAGTCTGTGTGTGTGTGTGTGTGTGTGTGTATATATATATATATATATATATATATATATATATATATATATATATATTCCAGTTGCCTGAAGATTGCCAGAGAGTGAAACTTGAATAGTCATTCGAGTTTTCCTTTGTTAAGTGTTGACATTGCTGTTTTTGCTCTGTCAATTGTTCACTTTAATTTACTGTGTAGGTAGGTGTTTTTCTGTTTTTTGTTTCCTTGATCTGTATTTTTTCTTGTCTCAGGAATTAGGTCTTCTGGCAAGTTGCCTGTTGGTCATATATATATATATATATATATATATATATATATATATAATACATAAAGGTTAATGGTCAGAGTTAAATCAGATCAGGGAACAGTAGTATTAAAAAGAGCTCCATACACATGAGAAAAAAAATAAGTAAAAATAAAATAACATGTAGAACTTTTAAGTTTAAAAATCAGGAGGTCAATTAAAATACGCGACCACACTTTCAAACTGGCAGTCTCATCAGGCAATACTTTTAAAATGACCACTTTAATGCTTTATTTAAAAAACCCACAAAGAATGCTACATAATTATCTTTCAAAGAAAATAACAGACATATGATGATTGAAAGACAGGACATTGAGTGAATTGGGAAGGGAGGTGGAAAAGGAGGGGGGAAGGAAAGAATGGAAAGGGACAGAAATGCAAGTGTATTGTAAATAAATACAGTAAAAAGGGAAATCAAATATGTAACTTAATTGTTATGGAGGATGGGAGGGGAGCATATATCTAAAGGATAACAGTGGGGTTTTTATTTTAGATTTTTTAACCTGCTTCATTTTTGCTTAATATCGCTATTTGCTGCTTGGATGAAGGAGCGTATTGATCCTTCATCCAAGCAGCAAATAGCGACTTAGCATCGTTGAGGACACGCTTACACTCGTTACGGGCAGAGGCAAAGAGACATCTATTGCAGTCTGACATGTCGCTACGAAGTAGGTGAAAGAAGTGGTTCCTATGGGCAATGACGGCTGAGCAAGCAGCAGAGAATCAAGAGGAGGAGCACGACTTGACCCTATACTTCCTTGAGGGGATGAAAGTGTCGATTCCAGCTTTAACCCAGGATGAGACCTCAGAAGCACATTCTTGGACAGGGAGCGTAAAAACACAATCCCAGGGGACATTGCGGAGGAAATCACGGAACGAGTCCCAGTCAGCTCGTTGATAGTAGAACGAAGTTCTAGTGGTAGGAGGTTCTTTGCAGGGGGTGGAGTTGAAGGAGATGTTAACAGATACTACAGCATGATCTGAGTTACCAAGAGGGCAGAGTTGTGTGGCGCTACAAGACTCAGGGATGGAGGTAAAACACAGATCGAGAAGAGAGGCCTTACCTTCCCGGTTGAAGGCAAAACGAGTGAGGGAGTTAACTATCTGCGTGAGGGATTGAGAAGCTGAAAAATCAAGTGTTTGAATGCCTGCGTGGTCAGTAGTAGCATCCTTAAGCCACCAGGTATGATGGGTGTTAAAGTCGCCAAACACAAATATGTGAGCAAACAGGTGGAAGGAGAGAGCCTTGTCTATGCTGTCAGAAATGTTAATGAGTATCCCATAGTCTTGAGAGGATGGAGAGCGGTAAAGGAAGAAGAGATAGCTTATCGCATTGAGAAGAGATAGTCTAAGACACATGTACGACTGGTGTGGCGATTCGAGAGACAACTCTCTGGCCAGAGGGAGATGGTCCTGGACATAGACACCAAGTGCATGTGGGTTAGAGAGTCTTTTCTGAGGAGAGAAAGGTAGCCTGTGATCATGAGATAAGAGGAGGGGATAGACAAGACAAGGTTGGTCTCACAGAGAGCCAGTATATCCGGGCAGTTTGCAGTGAGGAAAGATTCCATACTGCAGAAGTTTGTTCTAATGCCATGGATGTTGGAGAACAAAATGTTGAGGGATTCAGGTGATCCAAAAAATTTGGTTTAGGATTACTTTTTCGGTCTTTTAAGTCATAATGTGGAATTATGGTTGGAAGATGAGAAGGCCCAAAGTAAAAGAAGCAGACAGTTATTGACTGCGATGTGGGCAGAAAAGAGTTGGCACAGCCTGCATCATAGTGTGGCCTCAGGGTTGCCCACCAGAGGTGACTGCAGGTACACCTTTCCATGCGCGATATGGCACTACAAACACCCCGGTATTATACAATTGTTGATCAGAGCGTCCGCTCAAGACACTATGCAAGAGTTAAGGCTCCTAACTACCAGTCGGAAACAGCAACCAGAGAACTGTCAACCGTGTACCCTCAGAATGAAGAGGCAATTCCACAGACTGCACACATCATGGGAGAAACAGAGCTGCACTAGTACAGAGGCCAGAGAGAGAGAGTACCAGGAACCCCTTCCTAAACAAGAAACAAGGCGTGAACCTCTACTCATGTCCAAGAGAAGGGGGAGGAGTGTTGACCGGGCGGTAGGAAAGCCTACTTACTCTTATTACATATAACACATACAAGAACAACAAAAACAAAGGGAAGGATAAGAGTTGGCAAAGTGTCCAGGCTGACACTTGGATTTTACCCTTTCACAACACTAAGTTTTAACTTAGTATAAGTCCCAGTGTCCTATTCTTCAAAAAAGAAATTGAAGAAAATAAGGTTATCCGGCTTTGTTGATATGTCATAATAAATGCCACATCATACGTAGCAGCAAGTGTTTGTCCGCTTTCTTTCTCATGATAACCAATGAATGTACGGCTTACCTTAAGTCCAAGCATAGGGTTTCAACAAAACGCATAGCTGGTGGGGGGATCAACGACCAATCCTCCACCCCTACCAACAGTGGGCTTGGGAGACATGCTTTCAATAAAATTAAGAACAACGGGAAAAAGAAACAGCGAAAACAATTCCATGTTCGGACATTTTATCTAGCAAGAAAATTCAGCCAAGTAGATCATGAGAATACTGACGAGACACATTCGCATCTAGCTAAAGACATTCAATTTTCCTTTTTATGATTTTTTTTTCGAACCGGGATTTCTAACTAAACCATCAAATAGGATTATAATTTAGGTTATAATGATTAGGTCAAATATAAATGCGTTACGATAGTCAAACACATTGACGAGTCGGGGGAGAAAAAAAAACATTAAAAATTAAAAAAAAAAAAGAAAAATGAAAATGAGTTTTCAGTAATAATTAAATTATACTTACACATGGCAGCAAATGTTTGTCCGCTTTCTTTCTCATGATAACCAGTGAATGTACGGCTTACCTTAAGTCCAAGCAGAGGGTTTCAACGCTGGTGGGGGGGGGATCAACGGCCAATCCTCCGCCCCTACCAACAGTGGGCTTGGGAGACATGCTTTCAATAAAATTAAGATCAACAGGAGAAAGAAACGGCGAAAATTCCATGTTCGGACATTTTATGGCATGGATTACTGTAGAAATTCTAATTCTCAGTTGTAACTGAAGTGAAATTGGTAAAATATTAATGTGGAACCCCAATTTTTTGTGTGGATCACCAGATGGAGAACTATTGCTCTAGATAAACAGAGGAACACTAGACCAAATATGGCATCAATATTCTAAGCATGGACAAATGACAAACTTCTAGATATACAAAATAGATTCAGGAGAGAAAAATTGTCTAGCATGATACAGTGAACTAACTTTGTTAGCAAGCTGACCTAGCAATGGATTCAATATAGTCTTTCCACTTCATGTCAGCCAAGAATGATAAGGCACAATGAGTCACTCTCTTTGAGGTTAGCATCAGCCATGCTGATGGTAAACATAAAGGGGTCTCTCAGATGATTAATAGAGAGCAATTTAATTTTGGAGGCATTAAAATTAATCTGTTGCCCCAGTTAACAACAGACTGAATGTCATTTTGGACACCAGCTGCCAATTTGACTTTACCAAGACAGGAGTAAATGTCATGAGTTAGTTCATTTAATTTGAAACTATCACACTCTTTGTTAATGATTCCAGCATATGTAACAAAATCTTTGTTTTCTTTTTTCACCAGATTCATACACTTCCAATGAGTATTGAATAAAAAAATTTTCTCACTAAAAATTTTTACTCAGAATATTTATTGTTTCTTCAAAGCAAATTTCTCCCGTTTTTTTTTGTAGTAAAAATTACAGTATTTTTATTTTCTTCTGGTGCTAACTTTCTCAACAAACATCTCATCTTCCCATTCACTGCATTCTTCTCTGAAAATCTGCTTGTATCTTCTAAAATAAGCAGAAAACTTAATTCCATCATCTGAACTGTACGTGAATTCAATTGTGGCATTTACTACCACATCGGGATTGAAAGAACTTGGGGAATTTTCCGTTTTCTTCTGTATTATTTCAATTAAATTTTGTTGTTTCTGAAGTTCCAACAACAGTTATTGTTGCTGTTGTATTTTTACTATTTGGGCTAATAATTTTTCCATATTTAAAGAAAATCTGTTTTTTCCTTCTTTCTCTTCCTTTTTTGCACACACCAAACAGAAAAAATATATGAGTTTTGATTCTTCATTTCCACTGTTATAACTCAATCCTAGTGATTATAATATTATGTCTTGCTTAGGCAACTCACTGAGAAATCACTAGAATTCTCTCTGACTCCAACTGATTTCTCCTGACTCGTTTGGAGTTCTTTATTTAAGGTGTCTTGCTTAGTCCATTTGTGTCACCAAGAGTGCCTTATTTATTCCACAACAATTACCTAAGTGGTTCATTTCTTTTTCTTCTGACTACATATATGAGTACCATGCATATATAATATATAGGGAAATTGTGTATATATATATATATATATATATATATATATATATATATATATATATATATATATGTGTGTGTGTGTGTGTGTGTGTGTGTGTGTATATATATATAGTCACTTTTGGTGGGTAGAACCTTCATTCTGTAATCTTACCTGACTTGTGATAATCAACACCAGTTAAGTGAAGAATCTATGTTTGATTTTTATTCAACCATTTATTCTGGCAACTTTAAAATTTTTCTCTTTATGCTTCAGTTTAGTCAAAAGGTCTACTAATATAAAATAAATATCATCAGTCTTATTGACAATATTGTTATCATTTTGTTGTCTTTTTATTCCTCAAATTTCATTAACTGGCCTATTAAATCTCTCTCTCTTTTTCTCTCTCTCTATATAAGTATTACAAGTTTGTGACTGGTAGGGATAATTCCAAGGAGGATATAAATCCAGGGAGAGCTCAATGTAGACTACAGAGCATTATAATAATAATAATAATAAAGAAGGAAACTTTAATTATTCATTTATTAAGGAGATATATATATATGAGCCATACTGCCGAAATTGTCTAAAGGAATGCAACTGAACCACTTTGTTGTTGGAGAAGAGTATCAGTCAGTTAATGTTACCTCACTAAGACAATTATCATCATCACGACTCTTTCATGGTAAACAGCCAGGGACCCAAAAGACAGTGATCTGTACACAGTCGAGATGAAGCCAGAAGAAACTCTGGTGGAAGTCTGAAGCACCTCTGACATGCAAATCAATCATTGTTTGTCATATACAATAGGTAAAACAAAAAAATAAATTTGCTAAATGTTATCTTTCTGTACAGACTTGTGTTAATAAATGCAACAGTTACAATAATTAGGTGGCTGCCTATAGATCATATTTTTGGAAGTCTCTTCTCAAAAGGCAGGTTACTCGTAACTCTATGGTTACATGAATCACCCAATGCACTCCTTTCTAGGCCTATTAAATATCTACCAGATTTTGGTGGTCAATTCACTGAAATAGATTCACAAGCACAAGGAAATCTCTCAAAATTGCTGGCCTTAACCTGATTTGTCCATGTTTTTTTCCCATGGCCAGCTCTGTTAATCCACAAATAAACTTTTCAAATTGTCATGTAGAGAGAGAAATACTAATATATACTTTTTTCTGTTTTTTGTCATCAGAATTTTTCATGCGTAAATATTATATATGTATGTGTGTGTATATATATATATATATATATATATATGAAAAATTGCCTTGTTCCCAATAGCCATTATTCATAATGTCACACTAGCGCATTTCAAACATCTAGCTTCCCAAAGACTACCAGAATGCAGACAAAGGAATTCTAACTACCACACAGACATCACATTGGTTCTTGGTAATGACTATGAAAGTCAAAATTACTTGAACAAAAATAACAAAATATGAACTTCAGACAGTTTATCCAAAACTTTGAGCATCATACTCAACACATTATCTGAAAATTTTGAAAAACACAACGAAAAATTTAACAGACAAACCGTGTTAATCAAACCTTTTTAATCAAACTTGTTTGGATGAATACTTGGTGACTAAATATACTATATATATATATATATATATATATATATATATATATATATTTGTGAAAACGATATAAATTTTTATATATCAAGAACAATTTTAAGGAAAGGAAGTATGACAAAATAGGAAATGGTTTCATGTGATGCATTTCATCCTCTAGGACTTCATCAGACTAAATTTATGTTTATATTGATATGACTACATAGGCACACAAAGGAAAGGAGGATACTGAAAATTTTGAATTTAAATTTTTTTTTTTTTTTTTTTACATTACACCATTCTTGGCAGATATTCTATTATCACAATGTAGGATATTTAATAACAGTGATGCAAAGATAAACAAAAAGAATCTAAACAAAATCAGCTAGATTATATACTCCAAAACTTATATTAAAAAAGTAAAACATTTAAATTTGAAATTCTCAGTGTGCCCTATTCTTTGAGTGCAGGTGTAGTTGCATCAACATAAACATAAATTTAGTTTGATGATGTCCTAAAGGACAAAAAACATGTCACACAAGACATTGATTTTTTCCCTAGATTTATATATATATTTTATATATATATATATATATATATATATATATATATATATATATAAGAAATAGATCTTATATATAAGAAATAGATTTTTAATTTATTAATCTAACATATTTTAATTTATTACTTAAACATTATTTTTAATGAATACCCATACTTGAGTAGATGAACCCTCCAGCAGGATTCAAACCTGTGTCCCCTATGGAAAACCATCATTAAATCTGATATGTCTTGACCATAAAGAACCTCCTGGTAAAACAAAGCCAGGGTTCATATTTTTCTAACAAAATTTCTCAAATATTCAGGCCAGTAGATGGAAATAATACTGTTTAATAAATAAATAAAAACAGAGCATCTACTCAAATATGAGTATCCATTTAAAATGATGTTTATGCAATAAATTAAAATATGTTGGATTAATTAGTGAAAAATCAATTCCTAAAAATTGATTTTGTTTACTTAGGATATGAAACTGAACTGATATATCTATTTCAAGAAGCAGAAATATCTGTCTAACGCACTATTCATGCTTTGCTTAGTCAGTATGTTTTTCATGGCCAAGAGATCAAGGCACATCAGATCTAATGACAGTCTCCTCTAGGGGATGCAGGTTCAAATCCTGTCAGAGGGTGTATATTTTTCTAACAAGTTTTCTTGAATATTCAGGTTGGTAGAGGTAAATAAATAAAAATACTGTTTAATAAATAAATAAAAACAGATAATCTACTTAAATATGTGTATCCATTAAAATAATATTTAAGCTATATATATATTATATATATATATATATATATATGATAAAAATATAGTTTTAAGGTATGTTATATTTATGGGTAAAAGTGCTCAATATCAGATATAGAGCATATATAAATGTAAAAGTGGACAATGAGGTCAACACCTAGCAGCAACAATCTGTTTCATGCTTGAACACAATCTTCAGGCCTGAAATTTTCATTCAAGTATGAAACAGATTGTCATCACTAGGTGTTGACCTCAATGTCCACTTTTATATCATATATTAATGCTCTTGGTACTACTGCTCATGAGATATAGTTTTCCAAATCTTACAACTTCTACAAAGTTGTAGATTTTTGGCACTTCTTGTTGATCATGTGACAGGTGTTAATGTAATGCATTGAAATACAGTACTATCCAATTGCAGATGCATTCAGGTACTCATGGACTGTAAGTGCATGAAACTTGTAGGTACATTTGGATGTTTCTTCTGCTATATTTGAAGTTACTTCCTCTCTGCTCATCTTACAATAATTCAACTTTCATCAACTTGTGTAAAATGTTGCTACTGCTGCTTTTTGTGTGTAAAAATTTAGATCATAATGAAGGCCTGTTAGTCATTAAAAGGCAAAATGTTTATAATGAATATCAAGTAACAACATTATCTTGATTAGTGTCACCTGTACAGGTAACTGGATTGCTATCATCACTTTATAAACTAGATTTTCTTTATATCAAGGCATATCATAATAATCCTGGTCAAAGTTTATAGCAGTATTTTTTTGTAAAGTGAGATTTAATCATGAAAGCATTATACAAAAAAACTAGATCTATAATAATAATAATAATAATAATAATAATGATTTTAAAATAAATAAGAATAAAATTGAATACCCCCCTCCCCCAGTTTGAGCCTTCAAAATTATGGTAAGCTTATATATTTTTTTTTAAGCAAGATGATAATGCCACTAAGATGCAATGAACTACTTGGAGTAAAAGAGAATGAAAAGACTTTAGAAGGAACCAGTGTAGCGATATCAGTATCAACTAATATCATGTTAAATAAAAATCATCTGAAAGATGTTACAGAAATTGTTTCAACAGTTGTTGCTGTGATGATTACCAGCTAAGTGACCTGGACTTCACAAGAATCATGTCAAATGACACTGACAAGGAGGGTCACTGAGTGGAACAAGAACCAGGCTTCTTGATGAATTACTTTTTTAGATAAATCTGACAAGACAAACAATTCTGGCCTCTATAAGATAGTGGCTCCTGGAGAGACTCACTAAGAGAGAGAAAGAGAGGCAGACAAGAAGCCACTCACTACCATGTGAAGAGAAGTTACCTGTTAGATGAATTAGGCATAGGAGAGGATAGATGACCCCCCACCACCACCATCAACTACCCTCACATATGGTTAACTTGTCTACAGCAGAAGGTTACAACCAGAATAAAATTTCCTACTGCTACAATCTCATCCCCTGGTTTTATGTTCAGGGTGACGATCTGTCCAAAGTGTTATTTTTAAAACCACAAGTATTTAACTGGAATAAGCTGCACCTGTGAATGAACCTGATGTCTGGTCTGACCGAGTTGAAATGCTACACCAGAAGCACAATCATAAACAGGGAACAAGGTATAAACCTCTGCCCTGGTTCAAAAGACCAGGGCTTTCTTTCTCTCGCATATATATATATGTGTGTGTGTAAAATTGTGTATTTTGGTAGCAATCCCTCTTTTATACAGGTTACATTGAAGACAACTGACAAGGTATTTTTCATGCATTCATACAAGTGATTTCTTTTCTGGACATAGAATGAACTGTCCAAATGATCTGTGGATCCAAGTGCTTTTAACTAATTTTTTAGGATGATTTTTTTTCTATCTGAATATGTAGATTTTTTTAATCACAGTGCCATATAAATCATCTTCAATGAAACACACACATGCATTATATATTATATATATATACTGTCAATTCTCAAAACTTGGTTTTAAAATGACAGTGTTAACCTTGTAATTCTGAACACAAACACATGCATTAGTATGTGTATAACTGAATACACTGATATACAAATGCAATCTATATACAATGTTTTTTATACTTTATTAGATTTCTAATCTACATAGGTGTGACCAATTTTACAGGTGTAACAAAGCTGCTATTACAGATTCTCAAAGTTAATTTGATTCTTATAAATAGCTTTAATTCTGAAAATGAAACAACTATAATTCGCACTGTTAATCTGGATGCTTGTAAAAATAACTTTGTTATAAATTTTCAGTTATTTTCTAAAACAATAGTTTGGCTTTGTATAAATCAAAGCTCAGAAGACAATACAGTTTCATTCTCAGTTTTTTCTTTCATCAAATGTTTATTGACTTAAGAAATAATTCTAAATTTATCTTTTTTTTTATTTAATGAAATAAAAACCATGAGATGATTTTATAAAATCAAGGAAAATTTTATTCATTTTAATGTTCTGCTTTATACTGGAGAGGAATTCTTATGAAAAAAACAGTCCAATTGGCATTTGACCATGCAATCCATTCATGTCACTTAAAGTTTTTTTATTTAAAAGCTACCACTGACTATATTATCTTAAATGTTTTTCTCCTGTCATCATTAATCTAAAACTGTCATCCATCAAATTACCTCCACTAGCTGAACTTTTTTGTTTTTAATTTTTGTTTTTTTTTACCATTTTATAAAGTGTGAATTAATTGGCAATTATGCCAATTTTTGAAGAATCTATGACAATAATAAATCTAATAAATAAATAGTGTAAATAAACAATATAATAAAAAGTTTATTGTTATTTTTTATAAATTCCCAAGAACAAACATGTGTGTATCATTTTCATTTTGTTTTTTTGAGTTTTATTCAATTCTAACTATCAATTTTTTTTTTATTGTCAGTGGTAGTACATTTGCTGGCAAATTTTACTTTTCTTTGCATGTTTTTGGTAGAAAAATACATTAAACTCCACATGTATTCCACAAAGTTGCAAAACTGCAATGTTGTAATATTTTTTTTTTTTTTTCAACCTGTCGTTTAATTTGTTTTTTGTCAAAAACAAGGGTTTCTTGACTCATACAGTAAAGGGTGTTTTCTTTTGTTTCCACCTTTAAAACCAGCATTTCTTGCTTTTCACCAATGCCCTTAGGAATTAGCTGCACCTCAGAAATTTAAGTTTTTAAAAGATGGGCTAAAAAATTAAACTTCTAATTAATTTTATGGATGGTTATATATATATATATTTTAACAGCCTTTTTCCATATAGATTCATTACAATTCTTTTATATATTCATGCAATTTGAATGTCAGTATAATTACAACATGACTCATATTTTTGTTTTATCAGATAATAAAATTTTAACTGAATAAATAAAATATTTTTTTCATTCCTTTATGTAAATAATAAATAATTGAAAAAAGAAATAAAATTAATTTTAAAAATAATCTAAATTTCAGTTTAAAATATTTTAAAAACAATTATTTTTTTAAAATATGGAAACTTTTGTCCAATTTTTTTTTTAAACGCTAAAATCGTTATAAAATCACTCATTTTTTTCATTTTCCACTTTTTTTATATATTCCAATTCCTCTATTTAAGATTAACACGTTAAAATTATCCTGATTTTGCATTAATGCATTATAGAACCCCAGGCTTAAATTTTTATGTTTGTTGTATTAAATTTGCCATCAGGTTTCAGAAATTATTTAAAACTTAAATTTTTATTATCATATTAGTTTGAAAAAATCAAAAATTGAAAAATAAATAAGAAATTATTTACCAGATCTGATTCATATTATTATTCCACTTTTTAAAAATCTTAAAATTTAAAATTTTTATCATTTTACAATATTTTATTCTATAATATTAATCATTTGAGACAACATATTTTGCCTTAAATCAGGATGAATTAATGCTAATCCCAGGAATTTTGATTTCAAATATTTCTCATGAATCTTTCATTTTGAGATGGTTGACATGAAATGAAAAGACAATATTGAATGGATATTTTGGGTAAAGTCTGCTAAAAGTTGTTTGTTATCTTGCCACACAATTTTTTCTTCAGAATTATGTTTTTTTTTATGAACTGATTTGAATAGCAAGAAAAACATCTCAAAATTCTATATATATATTTTGAGATTCAAAATAAAATATAAAAGAAAAATCTTAAAATGTATATTGTTATCCAATTTGAGTAAAACATCTTTTCACCTCATCTTTGAATTAAAATACCATAAATATTTCTTTAAATATACTAATAATTATTTTTGAATGCTTTCTGGTAAATTTTTCATGTTAACACAATTTTGAATATATTTTTTTATGAATTCAGCAATACTAGATTGCATCAAGGATATTTCAAATCATAGACCATAAAAAAAATATTGTTGTAATTTTATTTCATAAGGATTTATTTTTACTTTATAAATTTCTTTTATTTCTTGCTTATAAAAAATTTCATTTTTTGAAAAAAATATATAAATGCAATGTCAATCATTTCTTTATATTTTTTAATTCCTGTTATTTTATTCTTTTTTAAAATAATGTTTAAATTTTACTGTTAAAATATGTTTTACTATGAATAAAATCTTAAATACATTGGTGTTTAATTATTAAATTCAAATTTTATAAATGATTAAAAAATAAATTAATTTAAAATTTTTTTTAAAAAACATCAAAATATATACAAATTAGGCTTTAAATATATATTTAGTTAAAAATTTAAAAAATGTTTCTGTTCTGTTTTGCAAACTTAAATTTAATAAAAATTTCAAATTTCCAATAATGACTTTACACAATTGAAGCATATATTAACAAAAGATATATTAAAAAAAAATAAAATGTAAAAAATTAAAATTATAAAAATAATTATATAAAATTTTTTTTTTAATTTTTTTTTTTCTTGTTAAATACATTTTGGGTTGTTAATCAGCAATTAATAAAAGAATTATTATTTTGAAATGAATATATAAATATATATAGTCGTTGGTCTGGGAATTTTTTTATAAACAATTGTTTGACAAAATAAAAATATTTTTTAGGTTTATTAAGATATAAAAAAGAAAAATAATTTAAAATATTTGGAAAGAATTTTAAAATGAAAAACAAGAACAATAAAAATAAAAATTAAATTAATATATATATATATATAAATATATGCATATATATATATATATATATATATATATATATGATTGTTGTGTTTTTGAATTTAGGAAATCAAGATACAATAACAATATTTTTTATGAAAATCTAAATTTAAAAAAAATCATCAAAACTTTTAAAAATAAAGAAAATATTTTAATTATTCATTTTTTGAAGATTCATAATAATTAATTCTATTCATCAAAAATTTTATATCCATATACATATAATATAAATCCATCAAATTTGTATTTCAATGGCTTTTTAATAGCATCATCCATGTCAAAAGGAAAATAAATGAAAAAAACAGAAGTTTCATTTTGATTAAAAAAATTTATATATATTAATATTAATTAATTTAAAACATTAATTTTTAAGTCACAAAAATATTTAAAAAATTTATAAAAATCAGAATTAGATAATTAAAATAAGGAATAAATAAATATAAACAAATATAAAAATATTTTAAAATATATAATAAGTTTTTTAAATTCTATTTATTCTTAAAAAATTTTTAATTTCAAAATTCATTTGATTTTTATTAAATTCTCATATTTTAAGATTAAAAAAATAAAATTTATAAAAAAAAATTTATTGAAATGAAAAAAAATATATTTTTAAATATTGAATTGAAAAAGTTTAAAATTAGGTTTAAATGAATAGACATTAATAATTTATATATATATATATATATATAAATAGTAGTAGAGCCCGGCGTTGCCTGGGGATGTAACAGTAAGAGATAGATCAAGTATCGACCATCATAAAGACTGAAAAATAAAATTGACAAAGATTATTGTTTAAGGTTGACGGACACGCATGTCTTAATTAGTTTTTTTTTTTTTTTTACGAATTGGTCAAACCCAAATTCAAACAAAAACATTGTTTACAATCGTTATGAGTCTATCGATTGGTGAATAGAATTTTATTATAAACAATTGTCTTGTAAATGGAATTTTTAAAGCATTCTGAATGTAAATAAAGAAAAAAGTGTGCAAGACAATAAGAAATACTACCTGCCAAAAAAAAAAAAAAAAGTGGATGTTTGTTTTATCGGCTGAAAAATGTAAGAAATCCGATCCCATATATAAAGGAACACACACACACACACACACAAACAACCTGGGTTTTTTAACCTAAGTCACTCCACGGAATCGCTAAAACATAGAGCATAGTCTGATGAAAAAGACGCCAAAGTTTATGAAAACAAAATTTTATCGTCAAAATGCTTATGTTTTTTATGAAGAGGATAGACTTTTTTTTTTTTTTTTAATTATTTTTTAAAATTTTTCCATCTTTTTAGAATATTCTAAATTTTGATTTAAAAAACCTTGTTTCTCTTTGTCGCAACAAGGGGTAGTAAATAACATAGATAATTTTTAGCGCGTTTTTTTTTTTGTATTTACACACATTAATTTGGAAAATCTTGCAAAAATAAAAATAATTGTCAGATGTTAATGAAACTTTCAGAAACTATTCACAGATGATCGAAATTATTATAAATATGTTTTTTTATTAAAGTCATGGCAGAAATATTTTTTTTTTATATTTATTAACACCCCATAACTAATTTTATGAAAAACTCTAGAAATTGAGACCATCGGTTTTAGTGATTACAATAGTTAAAAGCACAAGGCTTTGAAGAATGCAAATCATGTTTTTTTTTTTTTTTTGGCCAACATACCTGAAAATCAGCTGTGAATTGTAACATACAAAACTCAATAAAACAAATATATTATTTAGTTTCAAATGCTTTTATTTGTTTTAATTTGTTTTTTTATGAATATGGACAATATTTTCTGAAAGCAAAAAATTTTTTCAATGAAAATTGAATTTTAATACAATTATTTCTTATTTCTTTAATTTTAAAAGATTTTAAAAAAATGTTTAAATTGAATTTAAAAAATATTTTAACATTAGTTAAAGGCAACATCAACCTTTCAAAATGTCCGTGTGAGATTGTCATTGTCTAGCGCTTTGAAAATTGTATAATTTAGACCAATCAGATTAGCCATGGTAATGAAGAAATGTAATTTTTGTGTTTATAGTCGGACAGTAATTATCAAATACGGAAGACCAACCAGAATACAATTTAGTTGCATTATTTGAGTTCAGCATTGTTCTCCGCTGTTAAGCCCTTTACTTTTTTGCGAAACACGTATGGAGAAGTTAATTTGAGTTTTCAATTTCAACTGAGAAGGGTACCTACAAGTAACAGTATCATCTTATGAAATTTAACTACTGCTAAACTTTAATTTATATGATCTTATTTTTATATTAATCTCAGTTATGACATTTTTCCATAAATGAAATATCAAAATTAATAATAAAATGAATGGAAATACAAATAACACAGTAAAATGTAATAAATGTACATAAAATTATAGTATTTTATGTACACTTCTGATAAAATTTCATAAGAAAGGTACCTAAATTAATTAGATACCTTTTTTCTTATGAAATTTAATCTCACTATTAACAGTCTTTTTTTTAATTTCTTTATATTTTCCATAAAGCATCGTAAACGTAAAAATGAAAGCTAAGTACAAAAAAAAAAAAAAAAAAAAAAAAAAATTAGAGCGCTGAAAGTTTTTTCCTTAAAAAGTAACGAGGTAAATAATTTGTTCACTTAAATAATTTCACTTCCTTCCATCCGTAGAAAGAATTATCCTCCCGTAAGTTATCTAAACGTCATGAATGTGCCTTTTCGTCACTTTCGTCAAAGCGACGCGAAAGGTTATGACCTGCTTTGTTTTATTTTCAAATTACATTTTTTGGGCGCAGAAGCTAAGTTATTTTTGGTTCAAAATATTTTAAATAAACAGTATAATTTCTGTTTTATTAAAATCAGTTTTGAAAAAATGATAATTGATTTTTAAAAGAATATCAAAGTAAGATTTTTAATTTTTTATCAAATCGAAAAAAATGATTGAAAATGATTATTTTTTTTTTTTTTTTTGACCAAAAAAAACAATATTTTTAACGAAAATTTCAGACGTGCTAGGAACGATTAAAAAATGTAAAAAAATACCCCCAAAATACTTTGATCTTTCCTCTTTAATAATAATATGAACATTAGACGATAAAATTTTGTTTTTCGTCAAGTTCGGCGTCTTTTTTCATCATGCTATGCTCTTTTGTTTACATTTTCGTGGGTGAGTTGTCCCCTTTCATTCTCACGATGTGTCTTAATCGTGTTTTCAAATTGATTTTATTAAAAAACAACTGTTTTTTTCCCATTTTCGGCGCCGTTAGAACCACCACAAGGTAATTTTATGTAGTCCTGTGAAGATTTTTGTTGAAATCGGCTAAAAATGATAGGATCAGACCAATAACAAATTAAGGAATATGCTTCATATATTTTTGTACTGTATATATTTTAATGATGCTCGAAGAGGACATTTCACAAATATTACACTTAATAATACAGGACCTTTATGTAGACAAAGCAACGATCAGCACAGAACATTGAAAATCCATTTTAACGTAAGATTTGCAATTTTAAAACAACTCTGATTCTTGAATTGAATGAAACATGAATATATTCATCTTTATTAACCTTGTTTCTTATGTCAAATATAAACGCGTGACACCAAATAGAGGTGGATGATCATATTAAATGGGGAGTTCTGAAAAATGGCGTTGGGAAAAACAAAGTTTTACAAACCCTAACACAATAAGAAATAATATTACAAATGAATTTCATGAAATGTGATTCTTTAGAAATTGGAAAAATATTTCCAAGAAGTTTTTTTTCCAACAATCTATTGATTTGGGTGACTGAATAGTCAAAAAATGAATAAACGATAGGGTCGTAATAAGCTCCAGTGTGGATAATATAAAAATAGCATTAACAGGGTAGCTAGTTGTTTATTTGGCACCTGACAGTAATGTGGTTAGAATGCAGGTGTGTCAAGCATAGATGCAAATTACAATGTATTATAGATACATGTAATGCATGTAGCATGATGATTTATATGCGCATGATTTATATGTGTACATGCATCCGTATCTATAGTAATAAAAAATCATATACAATATTTCCTGTACGCAACTCTTCTACTTTCTGTTATGACTACATGAATTAATATATATA